>RJWM01036337.1:0-18207 GCA_004363535.1 Dasyprocta punctata | reverse complement strand
GACTCAAACAAATGTTTTTGTACAACTATATTCCTAGCAGTGTCATTTACAATAGCCAAAGGATAGATGCAATCCAGGTAACCAATAGATGAATGACAAAGATATGATGTATACATACAAGGTATGTATTCAGACTTTAAAAAGGAATAAAGTGCTGACACATGAATAACATTGAAAGCATTGTACTAAGTGAACAAGTCCATCACAAAACACAAAAACCAAGCAAACAAAAAACAAATACTGCTTTGATTCTACTCATGCAATACACCAAGTAGTTAAAGTCATGCTTGATGCAGAAAGTATGGTAGTGGGTTACTACAGGCTGGAGGAAATGGGAAAGGGAGAATTATTTAATAAATGCAGTTTCAGTTTTGAAGATAAATAATCATGTTGATCGCCCAACAATAGGAAGGTACTTAATGCCACTGAATTATGCACTTCAAAATAGTTAAAATTATAAATTTCATTGTGCTCACTCTACCACAGTTTTAAAAATTTAAATAACAGACCAAGACTTGAATAAGTAGACAGGTATATCCCGTCTTAGTAAAGTTACAGGGAATGTAAGGCTCTCATATAATGGAGGTGGATGAGTATGGAAGAGATAAATCGGCACAGAGTTCTGGGGCACAGTCTAAAAATATGATTTTGTCTACTTATTACCTATAGAGTTTAGTATTAGGTAAATACAATGTGCAATTATTAGGCTAAAAATAGACACACAACATTGCTATTATAATAACAAATCTGTGAAATGTCTTAAATATTCAAAATTATGGGAATGGATAAGTAGAATGCATCATCCATGAAATGGGGTGAAGTAAATTCTTTCAAAAATGATCTTTAAGCCAGGCATGGTGGCGCATGCCTTTAATCCCAGCACTGAGGAGGCTGAGGTAGGAGGAGCATTGTGAGTTCAAGGCCAGCTTGGGCTACAACATGAGCGCAAGGCCAGCCTGAACTATATAGTGTGACCCTGTCCCAAAAATCTAGAGCCAGGAGTTTGGCTCAGTGGTTTAAGTGCCTGCCTGGCAGGCATAAGGTTGTGAGTTCTATCCCTGGTGCCATAGGAAAAAAAAAAAAAAGAAAAGATCTTTAGAAGACTATCAAATGGATTGGAAATATATTCACAATGTAGTAAAAGGAAAAGCAGCGTACAAAAATAGGTGTAACACACATTCATGAAACAATGACAGGATCTGCCAAAATACTAACTGTGAGTGTGCTGGGAAGAGAATTGTAAATCATTTTGCCCCTTTTGTCAATAGGTGTTTTATTTTTTTTAAACTCCAGATAAATCTCGAGGGAAAGACTCTAATCATTGATTGGCACATCATAAGAGGCGCACACTTCAGATTTTAAGGAACATTGGAAAAACTGGCTTTTCACACCCTGAAGATTAAACTTAGGCCCATCTCTCTCACCACACACTAAACCAAACTCACAGTGGCTCAAAGGTCTAAATGTTAATACAGAAGAGCTGGGGTGCAGCTCAGCAGCACGGCGCCTGCCAGACAAGCTTGAAGTCCTGAGTTTGATTTCCGGTTCCAAATAAATAAATAAATAAATAAACAATGCCATAAAACAGAAACACTAAATCTGCGGGGAGATAGGCTAGGTAGAACTCTCAGAGACATTCATGTAGGCAAAGCCCTTACGAACAAAACCCTAATCACACAAGAAATATTACAAAGAATCAACAACTGGTATCTCATCTCATTAAAACTACTTTGCATAGCAAAAGAAACCACCAACAGAGCATAGAGACAACCCACACAGTGGAAAAAATTCTGCCAGTTGTTCCTCCAAGGACTAATATCTAGAATATATGAAGAACTCAAAAAAATACCATACCCCTCAAATTTAAAGACCCAGTCTAAAAGTGTGCATCTGAAATGAATGAACACTTCTTAGATGACATAGTACAAATGGCAAATAAATACAAGACAATGTTTAACATCATTGGTCATTCAGCAGATGCAAATTAAAAGAACATTGAGATTCCATCTCACTCCATAAAGAATGGCTATTATCAAGAAATCAACCAATAATAAATGCTGGCAGCGCTGTGGGGAAAAAGGAACCCTTCTCCACTGTTGGTGGGAGTGTAGACTGAAGCAACCACTGTGGAAATTAGTATGGAGATTCCTCAAAAAACCAAAACAAGACCAGGAATTTAGCCCAGTGATTCAAGCATTTGTCTGGTAAGCGTGGGTTCGTGAGTTCAATTGCCAGTACCAAAAAAAAAACTAGAGGTTCTATTTGACCCAGCTATTCCCCTTCTTGGTATCTGCCCAAAAGAATTAAAAGCGTACTACAGCAATATATGTACACCCATGTTTAGAGCAGCACAGTTGGTAATAGTGAAATCTTGGAAATGGTCCAAATGACCATCAACCAATGAATAGATGAACAGGATGTGACTCCTGTATACGGCAAAATACTACTCTGCCATAAAGAAGGATAAATTTGAGACATTTCTAGGTTAATGGATTCACTTTGAGACCATATTCTGAAGTGAAATAAACTAGACACACATGTTTAAATATCGCATTATTTCTCTGGTATAAGAAACCAAAAGATAAATAAGAACCAAAATGCATAATACATATTGTGAAATAGGAAGAAAATGTCCAAATGGGAAAGGGAACTAGGGAGGAAGAAAGGGAAAGGAAGGAAGGGGAAAGAAAAAAGAAGATAGTAGGAAAAAAATAGAAACAAAACTTTTATAAATAAGGAGGGGAATAAGAGTCCAAGGAAAGGGAGGGGTTGGGGAAAAAAGAAAAATCAAGATATACCATGTACAAGTACAAATTCCCTATGACAAATATGATCATGTATATATCTAAAATGTACCGGTAAAATTAAGATAAAAAAAGAAATATTAAAATAGTAGGAAAACAGACAACCTAGTCTAACTCGCTCTTTTTTAAATTAAGCAGTAAAATTACAGACTTTAAACTGAAGAAGGTACAATTTGGCTGGGAGTAAAGAACCCAAATTAACAGTAGTTTGGGCACAGAATATTTTATTCACTTATGTAACATTTTTAGAGTTCTGCAGCCAGGATCCGAATGGTATTCCAAGGCATTTCAAGGAGTAGGCTTCCATCTTGTTACTCTGCTGTCGACAGCATTTATCGTTATCTGTTGAGCCAGCAGAATTGCTGGGGCTCCAGCCACCATGTCTGCTTTCCAGAGAGCTGGCAGTAGGAGGTTAGCCCACCTTGATTCTTCAAGGGTGCTTCTTGGAGGTTATTCATAATGTATCTGCTTACATGCTGCTGACCAGAACTTTGCCACCTAATTGCATATATACACAAAGGAAAATAGAAAGTACTGGTTTTTCCACATGTGGCTGTGTGTTCTGCTGAAAATGGGAGTTAGTTACTAAGGCAGAAGAGGAAAGATATCAGGGTGCAGATTTCTTCATCAGCTGGTGCCTCATTCTCTGAAGACTGGCTGTGGTTGGAGCAGATTGCTTTTTCTCCTGCGCCAGACATGCCTGCAGAGAGCACATCTGAACTCTTACTTTCTCTGACCGTGAATCTTCTCATTCTTGGAAACAGAGTTTATTTTAAAATTCTGTTTGTGGCTGGTCAGGCAGCACCTGATTGTAATCCCAGCACTTGGGAGACTGAGGCAGGAGGATTGTGGCGAGTTCAAGGCCAGCCTGGGCTACACAGTGAGTTCAAGAACAGCCTGAAATGTATGAGACCTAATCTCAAAATAAAACTCTATTTGCTGAAGTCATTAATTAGAATTTATTTTACTAACAGTATAGTAGAAGATAAGCAGACAATTATATTTTAAACAATTATATTTTAAAAACAATTATATTTTAAAAAACAATTATATTTTAAACAATTATATTTTAAAAAATGAACCATCTTGTTTCCATAAATATTCAGCATATGATCACTTCTAATAGTTTTTTTTGTTTTTTTGTTTTTTGGTGCCAGGGATCAAACTCACAACTTCGTGCTTGCCAGGCAGGCACTTACACTGCTGAGCTAAATCTCTGGCCTCACTTCTAATAGTTTTTACATGGTTATGTTCTCCAAGATGTGTGGACAGAATTATAATCACTACATAATGCCATATTACATTTTTTCATTTAATGTTATTTAAAATACATTTTCTCACATGTTCATATAGTCCCCATGTACCATTTTGATGCTAAAACATTAAATCAATATACCAAGTACATTTATGTTGTCAATTATAGAACATTTCCATTATTTCCAGACTGTTTTGTGTTTGTTGTTGTTGCTACAAATAGACTAGCTATGAACATTTTAGTAAAAAGAATAATTTCTTTCTTCCAAATATTTATTTAGATTTTCAAGCACAGGGTTCTCAGGGCAAGGACAGTAGCCAATTCAATGGCTCCCATATGAGCTGTATTCTTACCAGAAAGTTCTCAATGTTAAAGAATCTACTTCATTCAGAGAAACTATTTTGTCCTCATCTCTGCCAAATCTAAATGTCTACCACATGTGAGAATTTCTAATTTACTGAGTAAATGGTAACATCACTAAATCACTTGAATTTGAAAGTCTTTAAGAGTTTTTAAGATGAACATCATGTTTGTTTACTCTTTATGTTTTTAATGCCTTTGTTTAATATGTGCCCATTCATATTTTTGCAATCTGACAATTAGAAACTGCTTCTCTCACCTTCTGAACCCAAACTGAGGGCTTTTCATTTTGATTATGAATGGTTTCCTTCTCTGTTGCTTTTCTTTTTTTAATTTTCATTTTCATTTTTATTTTCCCTTCCTTTTTCTTTCTCTTTCTTTCTTTCTTTTTTTCTTTCTCTCTTTGTTTCTCTTTCCTTAAGACAGCTCGAGTGACAGTGAAAGAGTTGAAAAGCAGTATTTGTTAGAAGCCCTGATGATGTATATGTTCCTACCCAACTCCACTTGCTGGGCACAAGTGGAACCTACATTTCCTGTTAGAAGAAGCTAGCTCTGAAGTTCTCTCTGCGGCCCATAGAAATGACAGGGTATGGAATCCAAAGGCAGCACAGTAGATCCTCAAGATACATAACAACACAGAAAACCACTTTCAGGCCATGTTATAAGTACCTCATGGCAGGCACTTTGTAGACAGTACTGGTAGTCTAGTTTTGCACTTGATACATTTCTAAAAAGGCATTTAAATTTGAACATCTGAAAATCACACATTGGGGCACATGCCATGGATTGGAGAAAGGCTGTTCATACTCAAAAAAAAAAAGTTGTTCCTTAGTTCCTGGTTCCTTAGACACTGCCTTTCTCCAGCCTAAGCCACTCAGGAAATAAAAGAGAGAACACCGAGCCACACGGCTCTCTGCCCTTTACGCCCCTCCCCTGATCCACTTCCCAGGGCCCCAGAGAGGGCACGAAGCTCTCAGTTCTTGCACTTGAATTCTGGGGCACAGTAGCTACCTAGGCTCAAGGTGGTGTTTATTTTCTGACAGAGAGATAGACAAAACACAAACAGATAAGAGCAAAGATCTGAAAAACAAGTAAATGAATAATCATGATGATTATCGGGGTGATATTCAATAAAGGACATAGACAGGATGATGGAAGAGATAGCAACTTGGAGGTGGCTTTATTTCAGGCAAATGGCCAGGGAGAATCTCCCTGGAGGGAAATATCTGAGCTGAGACTTGAAGGAAGGCAGACACAGAAAGAGCCTGTTAGAGGCCTTGGCAAAGACTTTGGATTTCATTCCACAAGAAGTGGGAAGTTTGGATAGAGTGTTTGCCTAGCATGTTCAAAGCCCAAGATTCAATTCCCAGTACTACACACACACACACACACACACACACAAAAGTAGGAAATAAAATGTAAAAATAAGATTGAGCAAAGTTGGATTTAAAGCAATATTTAAACAAGATTATATACTGCTTTATACTACACTAGATTTATTGCCTTTAATTATATAAATGTTTTAAATATATTTTATATCATCAAATCTATTTTGTTGCACGTAATTTATTTTACTATTTTAATAGATAATATAGTATATTTTCTTCCTGGCTATAGTAGGTACATTATACTGGTTTTGTTCGTGTGTGTGTGTCTGTGTGTTTGTATGTTAATTTGTTTGTTGTCTTAGTACAGGTGATTGAACCCAGGGCTTATTACATACTAGGCAAATGCCCTAACCCTGAGCTATATTGCCAAGTCCTACGTTGTTTTCTTACAGATATGACTTCTTTGTATTAACTTTTCACACACACTTTTCTTTTGTAGACAAGCTCAGTGCTCAAGCACCAGCTTGTTTTCTGTGTGTATGCAAGACAGTAATTTTGTTGATCAAAACTTATAATCAGATATGATAAACTTTATAGTTATCGGGAAAATTCTTAGACCTCAATAACATGAATAAAACAGTGGTTCTCGTGCAGACTGCTCCTCCCATCAGTTTATTTGTTCATTCATTGATTCATTTTCCCAGTCATAACCTTGATGTATATTTCTTCAGTATCTACTACGAGCAAGGTGCTGTGGTATCCTTGGGAACGTAAGATGAGTAAGACAATTTCTGCCCTCAAGGAGCTCACATCCTGGTAGGGGAGACAGACACTGAACAAATAATAATGATGGCGTGTGATGCATTCGTAATTACAGCAGCAGGAGGTGCAAATGCAGGGGTGAACCAAAAGGGGAGTGATTCATTTTGCTTGGAGATCGGGTACAGACATCACAGAGACTGTGGCATATGAGTTGGATCTTAAAGATTTGAGATAAATTTACAGGGCAAAGATGACGAGAAGGCATCCTAGAAGGAAGACACAGAGCAAGCAAAGAGGAGGAACCATATATGTTTACATTTTTTATAAAATAGTATGTGTATATGTACGTAGTTATAAAATGTAATTTTCAAAAAGAGACAATCAAACAAAACTTCTTCCCCACTCTGTCATTCATTCTGTCTATTTCCCCAGGGGCAGACTTTATTGTCATTTTTTAAATCACTTTTCATTTCAGAATGGTTTTAGATTTCCAAAAAATATGTCAAAATAGTAAATTTTCCACATACGCCACACAGAGTTTTCCCTATTATTAACAAATTGAATTAATAATATCTTACTAATGTAGTACGTTTGTCATTATTAATGATCCCATATATATTATTAACCCAGATCCATACTTTCTTCAGCTTTTCTAAATTTTTACTAATGTCCTTTTTCTGTTCCCAGATGCACATTACATTTAGTCTTTGTGTCTCCTTAGACGCCTGTGGCAATTTCTCAGATTTTCTTTGTCCACACCTTCATCTCTAGAGTTTGTGGATAGAGTATGACTATGTTGCATAATATAGCAAAGGGGATTTACGATACCAGGACTTTGGTGTTGTTACTCAGATGACTTGAAGGTAAATGAGTAGCCCGAGTGATTCAGGTTGACTCAACATAAACACCAGGGTCTTTCAAAGCAGAAAATCTGGCAGAAGGGAAGCAGGCAGAAAGCCATGTGAGTAGGACTCTGATGACACTGCTGCCTTTGGAAATGGAGGAAGAAGACTTCGAGCCAAGGAAAGCAGCAGTCTCTCAAAAGTAGAGAAAAGGATGGAAATAAACTTCCCCTAGTCTCCAGAAAGGAGATGCGGTCAGACCTTGATGTTAGCCCAGTGAGATCTGTGTCAGACTTCTGGTCTACAGAACTGAAAAGTAGCACTTGTGTCACAGCAACCGTAGAAAACTCTCCGTGGGTAGCAATGTATCAGAGCAACAGCAGAAAACTAACACAGAGCTTCCTTCTCTTAGCCCATTGCCTGATGCATTCTCTTTGGGATGACAGGTGAGGAAGTCATTCTCTTAGACAACTATGAAATGCTAGCGTGCAAGATAAGCTATCCTTTCCCAGAAACGGTTCCATTTCTCCAGAAGAGTCCTCTGTCCTGTCTGAAAGGCTACCAGAAGGCCAGGTAAAGTAGCACCATTCCACAGGCAGATTTGTAATTAATTCCCTCACGGCGTGAAGTCTGACTCCTGCCGTGCTGCGCATTCTGTCTCCAGTCCTGAGCCTCTTCCCTCTTATTTCTCCAAATAACAAATCAGCCGTCTGCCTCAGGGTGATTGTGCAGCTGTTGGGGTTCTTTGCACAGGTTGTAAGCAAGGTAGACGATTCCCCCATGCATTTGACATCCCACACTCAGTACTGTACTAGATTCCTAATTACTGAGCATCTCCAGGATGCTATAGGACTAACTTACTCTCCTTGTTGGTGCCACCTCCTCACTTATCCTCTAAGGCATAGCATCCTGGATACTCTTATGTAAGACATTTCTCCCCCATCCCTGTTCTGTCTTTCGAAATATGATTGAAATATTTCAACGAGTGCCCTCTTTCCTACTCTCTTTGTACTTGTGATCTTAAACACCTTTTATCCTTTCAAATACTTTAGTACGGTATCTAAAAGAAGAGCCTATAAACCTAGGAGTTCATTCTTCTATCTTCACTTTGAACAATTGCAATGATTAAGAGCACACATAGGACTGCATTTAAGTTCCGCCTCCCTCACCTACTGCCTCTAAGATGGGGTGATGTATTTCACCTCTGGAGAATTCAATCCCTTTTTTTGTAACATGGTGATAATGCTGCCACCTACCACTTGGGCTGCTGTGAGGATCAAATAAAATACTGTATTTATGTTTGATGCAGAGCTTGCCATGCAGCTCTTCAGTGACTCCTTAATAAATGTCAGAGATTGCCCTTATCCAGGTGAGAGAAGATTTGCATATGATGGAAAGGGACCTTTTGGTACATGAGGTTAGAAATAAAAAAGTCAAATTATTGCTATCAAGAGATAAACTATAGCATTGAGAGAGAGCTAGAGAGCAGGGAGATCGGTTAGGAGGAGGTTTCAATAATCCAAGAGAGACACGAAGAGGCGATGCAGCCACAGAAGAAAGGACAGCATTGATTAAAACTAGTTTAGACAAATGGCTCTCAACCTGAGCCCCTGGGAAGATTTTTAAAAACACTGATGTCAAGTTCCCACCTCCAGACCACTGACTTACTATCTGGAGGTGAGGCCCAGACACCACATTTTTCAAAGCCGCCCCTGGTGATTCTAATGTGCCTCCAAGCTTGAAAACACTGGCATAAAGCGTAGGATTCCAGGGCCGGGAGTTTGGCTCAGTGACTTGAGCAACTGTCTGACAGGCGCGAGGCTGTGAGTTCAATCCCTGGTGCCGCAAAAAAAAAAAAAAAAAAAGTTAAAAAAAAAAGCCGGGTGCCGTGGCGCATGCCTTTAATCCCAGCACTCGGAAGGCTGAGGTAGGAGGAGCGTTGTGAGTTCGAGGCCGGTATTGGGCTACAATGCAAGCGCAAGGCCAGCCTGAGCTACACAGTGCGACCCTGCCTCAAAAAACCAGGGCCAGGAGTTTGGTTCAGTGACTTAAGTGCCTGTCTGACAGGCGCGAGGTTATGAGTTCAATCCCCAGTGCCACAAATAAATAAATAAATAAATAAAGCGTAGGAATCCAAGGGTCAAGTGATTGATTGTACAACAGAGGAGGGAAAGTTCAGAGGAAGTTTCTGATTTGAGTGATTGAGTGGGTTAAGCTTTAGTCTCAAGACTATATTTAGGAAATACTTCCTCACACTTCAAGCAACTTTTCTTCCAAACTCCTATGCACAAGAAGACAGAAAGTAAGATACCTGATTAAGGCGATAATAAAGTATGGTCCTAATGATCACACTAATGTCTCTACTTATTCCATTTTTGGGCCAAAAGCAAAGTTGGAGCACTCTTTCTGCCTAGTGCATTCACAACACCAAAGGATTGCAGCTGGGGCTTCAGAGACCACAGGTACTGAAGGAATTGGAGGAGACTCAGCAGAACGCAGATCACTGTCCATGACAGCACCCCAGAACTGAACTTGCAGTACTGTGGTAGTTATGCTTATTTAGGATTTACAACTTGTTTACTTTCAAAAGGAATTGAGGTGCTTTACCAGATTAAGTGAAAGCCCATGATTAAAAAAATCAAAGCAGAGACCACCAAAGGACTCTGCAAGAAATAGATGCTTCCTGGCACCTGAGAAGAGCTGTCCTACATAGCTAGACCCTAAAGTAGACTCTGAATTCTCCAGAGGACACTGTGCATTGTTTGGTTTTTAGATTTAACTCTAAAAACAAGCAAAAAGACATTGTTTTCTGGAAAGGACCAACTTTTTTTTTCATGAAACAAAATTCAAAGAGGTTTTAGTGTATCTATCCACATTTACTTGTATAACAGATTTCTGCAGGGGGGAAGAAAAGAAGGAATAAGTAAACAGCCCAGCTGCTGAGAGCCTCAGTAGTTAAAAAATTCAGTGGTGACTGAACCAGAGGCCTACAGCAGCAGCTCACTTAAGCTTCTTTATTCATAAGAGGACCCACCCGAACGGCACATTGTCATCTCTGACACTTGGATTCATTTGTTTCTGTTTAAATTAAAAAGAAAAAAGTATACTAGAATTTAGAGCCACTACATCCTAAGCATTCTCACTTTCAAATATTAACTTAACTAGGTTGAGCCTTTACACATGTTAGAAGAGTTTTCTCTTCACTGAGTCTCCAACAAGAATCTATAGTACAAAATTTAGCTTGTGAACGTTGGGAGTTTGGCTCAGTGGCTTCAGCGCCTGCCTGGCAGGTGTGAGGTTGTGAGTTTGATCCCCAATAATGACCAAAAAAGAAAAATTTATCTTGTGGATAGAGTGGAAACTATATCAGGTGTCAGAGATTGTTTCACCTACATCTGTATTATGTGGTGTCAGAATAACAAAGATTACCCAACAAGGAGAAGCATCAAAACGACAGGATCCGCCTCACACGGCTAAGAAAATGTTCAAGAGTGTCATGAGAGGCCGGGTGCTGAGGTTGAAGTAGTCCAGTTCCCAGGGCCAAGTTCTGCTAATTCTCCTGGTGAAAATCAAATCCTTTCCCTTCACTGGCAGCTGGGCCAGGGTCAAAGATCCAAGGTATGGGGTTGGAAGAGTAACTGTCCTCTATCCCAGGAAGGGCACTGGCCTCTGGTTTACAACCTACAGAGGCACCCTGCCAGTTCGGTTTCTACAAACAAATGGTAAAAAAATCACTCTTCACACCTGATTCCCATCTCTAGAAAAAGATCTGCTATTTTAGGTGTTTAGTTCTATTCTGCAAGTATATATAGTGAACACCAAGGTCAGCACTATGCTAAGGTTAGGAGAATTGTTATTATTATCCAAATGAAATATGATGCAAGCACAGTGTGCTAGTATAAAATTAAATATTAGGAGAGGTGCACTGTGCTGGCATGGCAGTGAAGAAGACCCAAACTAGGGGTTCACATTCTAACTCAGGTCCAAGGGGCAAAATGGGCGTGGGGGGAGTGGCCAGCAAAGGATCCACATGGTCTATCGTATCCTCAAGTGAAAACAGACAAAATCACTCAAAAACTACTTTGTAAAATTTGCTGACTTGAAATTCTCCTTCTCCAGGAATTTCAAAATTGTATCTAAAACAGCAAAGGAGATTGAGATAGGAGAGTCCCATCTTTAGTCTTAGTTTCTAATATGTCAGCATCTTCCCAAAAAATTCTGTAACAAAGTCATTTTTACAGCAATCATGCATGTTAGTAAATAAAGATGTAACAGACCTTTTCCCCTCAGATAGTGTTAATTCATTTTTAATATAGATCTCCATAATCCACGCACAGGACAGCCCTGCATACTACGCACCACCTCTGCGAATAGCAGTGAAGGTTAGCGACCCAGACGACTCACAAAAGAAAAACAAGCTGCTCATCTTTTCAAGGCTTTTTAGCACGGGCTGTATTTGGATATATTTTTTGGTGATAGTTTTTGCCACTCCAAACACTGGGTGTATAAATAAGTGGTGCTGAAAATGAAATGCACGGCGCCCCAGAATGTTTGCAGTTCAGCTTTCATCACTTGGCCTTCGTCTTTCTCTTCGCTCTTCACTGCTTAGGCCCTGGAAGCTTCAGGCTCCAACTGGGATCGGCGCTTCCTTCCTTCCCCACGCTGCACCGTGTCAAGGGAAGAAAACACTAACTTTCGATTTCTTGGCGTAATTCCCTGTAGCACAGCTGGAGCTCAATTCTCTTTTTTTGCAAAACAATTTTAAATTCGATTTGAAATTTAGATTAAAAAACAAGATTCCAATCCTAAATTGTACATGTCAGAAAGAATACAAAATTTTAAATTAGAGGATATGAGCCCAGCTACAGTACTGGATGGAGTGGAGCTGGGTAATCTTAAGCACGTCACAGTTCTAGGGCTCATGGGTTTGGGGTTTTTGGGTTGGTTTGTGTTTGTTTGTTTGTTTGTTTTTCTGTGAAATGCTGTATGACAGTTTTATTTGTATAAAGTAATAGTACACAAATCTGTAACACACGCCCACTTCTTCATCAACTGTTTGGATGCCTATTGTGTGGTAAACCCTCTCCTGGTCACTAAAGAAATCACAGCGATGACCCCGCCATGAGCTGCACCCCCAAGGAAACTCCATCCCTGGTGTCACTAGTGGCTGATTGACACCGAGCTCTGCTATGACAGGTGGCAATGCTGCCAGAGCAACCTCTGGTTATTTTTATCGAAGGAAGCCGTATTTTAAGAGAAAATTTTAACCTATTTTCCTCAACCCAGAATAGAAATGGGGCCATAAAGTTAGATCTATTATTATAATGTGGATTTCATACGCAAAGATGCTGGGATGGATTAAGGAAAGGGAGCATCGTGGAATGAATTCCAAGCATTCTGCTTCACTCCCTAAAGGTTCTCTTTGCTAAATACTTGGGACAACATTTCTCAAATTGTGTTTCATAGTGCTCTGGCCCCTCAGAATGCCAATCATGTTCTAAGAAAGAAGACTCCAGCTTTATAGAAGTTGGTGGAATGCTGGAAAGTAAAGTTGAGCAGGTTTCCTTAGAGTAGGTTTTCCCTCTTCCTCTTGTGCGATATGATTCTATGAAGCAGGGGAGTGTATTTTGAAGTACTAGCCACATTTATTGGGCCACAGAATTTGCCTATTTGTTCATAGAATATTTCAAGGGACTCACCCTCTATGGAATTAATCACTAAGACAATTCTGACAATAATTACTTTTTTAAATGTATATTTTCACTCAATATCTTTACAAGAATTTTCAGCCAGCCATGGCGGCACATGCCTGTAATTGCAGCACTCGGGAGACTGAGGTAGGAGGATTGCTGTGAGTTTGACATAGTAGTACAAAAGTAGAAACAATTCAAGTGTTTGCCAACTGATGACTGAATACATACAGTGCAGTATAAGAATGGAACATTATTCAGTTACAAAAAAGAATGAAGAGAGCCAAGGGTTTAGCTCAGCGGCATAAGTGCCTTCCTGGCAACCTCAAGGTTATGAGTTCAACCTCCTCCGGTACAAAAAAAAAAAAAAAAAAAAAAAAGAATGAAGAAAGAATACAACAAGAGTGAACCTTGAAAACATGTTCCGTAGAAAGAAACCAGATGTGAAAGGGCATATATTGAATGGTTCCAACATTATGAGATGTTTAGAGTAGACAAATTCATGGAGACAGAAAGCAGATTAATACTTGCTAGAGATTAGGTGTGGGGAAGAAGATGAAGTGAAAGCTAATGAGTGTGGGATTTTTTTGAGTGGAAAGAGATAAATATGTTTCAAAATTATGTTCTGGTGATGGTTATAAAATTCTGAATACAATAAAAATCATGAAACTGTACAATTTAAGTGAAAAAATGTGATAGTATGTGAATTATATCTCAGCAAAGCCAATAACAAATACGCATCTTTGTGAAAATAAAAGCAGTCAAAGAGTTCAGGCCTGTAATTCTGAGTTCTACCCACTTAGAGTTATGATTCACGTTCTTAGACATTTGCAAGCTGTAGCTGAAGGAATCAAAACACAATTGTACTATTTATCAATTAAGTGATCATGGAAAAGTCCTAACCTCATCTGAAAATAGGAAGAAGAAGAATTCTATCATGGCAACTAATGAACTTAAGTATGGAAGTTCCTGTGAAAAATGTAAACATTTTATAAATTCTAATTAGCCTTTTACTATAAATACTAAATGGTCTGCCTTTGTCCAAAGCAAGTTACTTGACATTTCTAGGGCTAAGTTTTTTTCTCTGCAATCATAGTACCTTTCTTATGATGTTGCTATGATGATTAAATAAGCTAGAAGTACATGGAACCTTCTTAGATACAATGCCTGGCACTTAGTAAAGACTCAACATTTATAAATTAATTCACTTTCTTGCTGAATTTGTATACGAACATGAATATTACACATTATGTATTTTATCTTATTTCACTCTTTTCTTGTTTTGATCTTTTTTACCATATCCCAATATAATTCTTTCTTTTCCTCTTAGTAGTTTTTAGTTATTTATAAATCGCCATATACTTGGCTCCCTGCCATTCTTCTAGGTTATGCACAGCTGATTATTTTTGTTGCTTCTTAAATGTATGCCCTCTAACCCATATTGTAGTTTTCTGGTTTCTCTCCAATGTGTCAGCAAACTCTTTGCCCATGGGGCTGTTCTCTGGATGATGATGATGATGATGATGATGAAATGATGTGATGAGGATTATGATTTTTAAAAGGAAAACACTACAAAGGAAAAGATGAACCAAAATTTTAACTAAAAAATATTTATCTGCTCATTGAAGGAGGAATAGTTTTAAAATAGCAATTCCACCAAATAAAGGTAGTATGCTAAATAATGGTGGGGCTTATTGTCCATACATAGATGAGTAGCAATGGGCTGAGCCTCAGAGAATAGTGAATCTCATATGTATTACAGAAGATCCTCTGTAACAGTCACTATATTCATGCCCTTGAATAACTTTGGTTGCTTTCTAGTTAAACCTTCACTAAGAAGATACTTCTCCTTAATCAGTGATGAAATATAGAAACACAGATCTCAGAAACCATGGAAAGGAGAAAAGAAATAGGACTCATGAGATCTACTTATTTCGTAGCTTTGGCTTCTCCATCTATAGGCGAGACATTCACTGAGATCCCTTTTAGTGTTACCAGTCTACATTTCTAAAATAAATCAGAAGGCTATGTTCATCATTCATTGGTTAATGTGTTCAAAAGTACTTACCGAGAGAGCATATACAGTATGTGGTATCATGACATGTGAGATGAGAGGCCACCTCACAGGGCAGGGTCTCGGCCACAGTGGTAGATCATCAAGGACCTCCAGGTCAACCTGACATGGAGCAATGTCCTCAGGAAAAAGTGAGGATTAGACTGAGAGAAGAAAGAGCATCCCAGGAATAGTGAACAGCTAATGCAAAGACAAAAGGCCTGAGAACTTGCTAGTAGTCACTCACAAAAACAAAATAATATGGTTGATATGGAAGTTTGTGAAGGACCAAGCACTGCAGTCTTTTATATGTGCCTAGTATGTGGCTTAATATGTCCTTGATGTGTCATGCAGGAGTTTGGATGTTATCCAGGAAGTAACAATGAACAGAGGCTTTTAAATGGACAAGTGTCATGATCACATTTGCATTTTAACAGTATCAGAAATAGGGGAAAGAAATAAAAGGGTGGGCATAGAGGCAGGAAGACCATTTAGGCAAGAAATGATAAAGACTGAATAAAGGTGGCCACATTGGGAATTGGGAGTATTGAGGTCAGAATCTAGTCATGATCAAAAAGATAACCGCTAACCTGGGTGACAAATTAGATGGGCAAGCTAAAGAAGAAAAATTTGCTCTGAAATTCTCCCAACCTGCTAATCTGGATGGTTCCTTGGGTGGCTTCTTCCAAGAAGGAAAGTTTGGAGTAAGATTGGGAAGAGAAATAATGCCACATTTAATAGATTTAGTTTGAAGTGGCTATGAGACCTGGGAGTAGAAATGTCTAACAGGGGTTGGCTTTATGCATCTAACACTCAAAGAAACACTTGGGCTGGACTTCTAGTCTCGGTGGTTATTAGCACTGGGATGGTGAAGGGTGGTGTCAATTTGAATACGAAATGCCTAGGTGATTAGTTTAGCAGAGTTCTGAGTGGGACCAGATGACTGACTTACTAAAAAGTGAAGACCACCATAGGTCTGGGGTGGCACCACCCAATAGGCTGGTAGTCTGGATGGAGCAAGAAGGGAATGCAGAGGGAAGGTTTGTTTTTCCTTCTCCAGAGGACCTCCAGTCTTTGCCACAGCCTTTGGATGCCCACCTCCAGGAAGCCAGCGCACTCTTCAGACTTCCAGTGCAGACCCTTCAGCTTCCCTCCAAGGACTCTCACACGGGACTTTGCCTTGAGCACCAGTCTTCTGACATTTGATCGGATTCTCTGACCCTCCAGAGCACACTCAGCCCTCCCGCACTTATCCACCCCTGACTGTGCAGGTGACCATAGTAAGCCTACCTTGTAATCCTTAATATATCATATATATTTTTATATTAAGTCTATTCCTCTAGTGAACCCTAAGTGATACAAGCACATATGTAAAAGTAGCTACCAGTACCTATAATTTCCATAAGCAAGAACACTGCTTTATTTACAACGGGTACTTAAATATCTGACTGAGTAAATGCAATCCCAAAGGGAGTGAGATCAAAGTTTCAACCTGGAGCATACTGCTGGGTGAAGTTGAAGAGCACACACCGGATGGTGAGAAGGGACAAGGGAGATGAATTTATGGATTCGGTGAGGAAAACGTTTCAAGGAGGAGAGAATTCCAGCAGGGTCTAAGAACACTGGAGGCAGGGACAGGGACCCTAAAGTGTGTTTGCTGTATTTTATGTTACGAAGGTTGGTGGCCTGATAGAAACAATCTTTTTGAAGAATCTTAGATGTAAAGGGGGGGGGTCCTCTAAGATGAAAATGTCAAAAAAAAGTTTATTTGATGAGAAAGAAAAATGAACAGAAGAAAATTGCTGAAGGTATATAAAGAAGGGCGATAACTGATGAAATAAAATGTTTACAAATATTCATATAAATTTTTTACAAATATTCCTTTAAATGGAAAACTCCTTATGGGCCCATAAATGATCGCATGATTTTACATAAGAAATAGCTTTGCATTATTTTACAGAAGAACTTCCACTGTAGAAACCAAGAGACACCTGTGATGTTGCTTTATCATCCATGAGGAATAGCCACATATCCATTCAGTATTTCTGTATATAATTGTAGAACGAGGCCAGGCCCATGAATTCCATCTGCTCCCCCTCCTCCACCTTCTTCTAAGCCATGATGTATATTCAAGGCTCTAAATGAAAGGGATATTCAGCCAGGCATGGTGGCACATGCCTTTAATCCCAGCACTCAGGAGGCCGAGGTAGGAGGAGCCATGTGAGTTTGAGGCTGGCTTGGGCTACAACTCAAGCACAAGGCCAATCTGAGCTACACAGTGTGACCCTGCCTCAAAAAACTAGGGCTGGCAGTTTGGCTCAGTGGCTTAAGTGCCTGTCTGGCACGTGTGAGGTTGTGAGCTTGATCCCTGGTGCTGTGAAAAAAAAGAAAGGGATATTCTAAGCCTTTATTCATTCTAACCTGCATACTTTTTACTTTTCAGTTTACATGCTGAAATTGAAATAGAAAGAAGAAACCTCACTGAAGCCATGCATGCACTCCTGTAGGAGGGAGATCTCAGAAAGTGGATGAAACACTGAGATTCTACGGCACACAGCACCTTTTGGTTTTAGGAAAGCTATTCCAATAATCAAAAGTAGATGAGAAAACCCCAAAACAGAAAAAGAAAGAGGAAGAGTTCAATAAAATGCATCCACATTGGTAAAGCTGCATTCAAATTCAAATTTCCCTGTTTGTAAATGGTCACTATCATATTGGCCTTCCTTCTATCTGAATGGACATGCCTGGCATTTTAGGCTTGGTATAGATAGGTAAGAGGGGACTTCAGAGCATGGAATTTTCTCTACTGCCTTTCTTTACCTGTCTTTATCTTTATGTAAGTAGTAAAGTGCCCATTTAAAAAATTTAATGACTCGATAGCTTAAAAACTGAATTACCAGTTTTTTAAAATGAAATTATGAACAAGTTTTATAAAAAGCTCTATCAGCACAGAGGATGTTAAGCAAAAGAGGTATTAAGCAAAAGATAAAATTTCCTCCAACCTGTTATTGCCCTAAGACCACTCCCCAGAGGTAATCTTGACAGCAATTAGTTGGCAATAGTTAATTGAGTACTTTGCCTGAAATTCCCCAAGCATGTGTGAGAGTAGGGTG
>RJWM01036336.1:0-18228 GCA_004363535.1 Dasyprocta punctata | reverse complement strand
TTACTTTATTAGCCTGCCAGGAAACTTCATGGGTGAGGAACTGTCATTCCCATTATCACAGCAAATAAAACCAAGGCCCAGAGAAATGAGATAACAACGCCCACTTACAGGGCTAGGAAATAAAGGCTCCATGGTTTGAACCCAGATCTGCCCCCCTCCAGGTCCTATGTTTGACAATGGCCAACACTGCCTCCCTCTGTCCCGCCTCCCGCTCCGTCTTCCCCTAGTGTCCCCTAGGAGCCAAGCACACAGGTTTCCAGAATTAGGCACATTCCGCTGAACCCACCCGCAGCTCCAGCTAGGCGCTTCCCCTCTGTGGTTGATTCACCCACACAAACAGCCTGTCCTCCTGGCGTGTTTGTTCGGTGGGGGGCCTACCTCATTCCCTGGGAACCCTAGGAACAATAAGCGCTCAGGCCTGGCTGGGCAGGCTCCCAAGAAGCCCATTTCTTTCTCCTTCTGGGGTCCACGCCAGTTGCCCCAACCTCAGGGCCCCGCCCCTATCCTGGACAGCTTCCTCAACTTCCCTCCTTTCACTGCCCCCAGCGGAGCAGTCTCCAAGTGCGTCAATCCCTTGTTTATTCGCCTTTCCTGCCTGACCTTGGGGGTTCCTTTGGCTCTTTCTTCTCTCCTGAGGGGAGCTTTGATCTTCAGCAGGGAAAGGGCAACAGGAAGAGGAGAGATGCTAAAGAAGGAGTCAACATCTGAGTCATTCTGGGAGGGACAAAAAGAAAAAAAAAAAAAAAAAAAAGATCCTCTCTGCAAGAAGCCAGAGAGGATGCCGGGCAGCAGGTTGCGTTTTCCTTCGGGCAGGCACCCCAAGAGGGCAGACCTGGGGACTGCTGCTGGAATCTTGCCCCAAATGCCACCCTATTATCTGGACTTCTGAAGGTTATTGGTTCCTCAAAATCTACACTAGTGTGAAAAAGATAACCATCAGGCAGGGTCATGTAAATGATAACAATGATGGAGCAGCCAGTGCCCTGGCAAGAGATGGAAGGTGCGCTCCAAAGGACTGAGCTGAAGAGAATGTAGTAAGGAACAATTTACTGGGGTGCCTTTGCTGGCGGAGGTTTAGGGGAACCAGCAAAGGATGGTGACTCCGGGTGGGAGTGGGAAAGAAGTCCCCTTCCCCTTTCTTTCTTCCTGCCCGTCCGTCTCTGCCAGTGCCTCCCACGGGCCAGACAAACTAACAACCAAAGAACAGACAGCCTGGTTGTTGTGGCTCAGAGAAGTCGGCTCTGGAGCAAAGAGGAAGGTGGAAAGGGCAGAGAATGGATCCAGTTGGGCAAAGAGAGAAAACACTGCCTGCCACTCTCTTACTAATGCTTTGGGAATGGGTCTTGGTTGATTTTTCTCTGCAAAACTGTTTTTCACCAACTTTGGGTCATTATAACAGGATTCTAACCACTGTGAAAACCATCTATTAAACTGGTCTGAAAATCTTCACCATTGTTCTACCTACTGGGTATTTTATTGCTATTGATATAGCCTATTACCTCTGTTTTTCTTTCTCTTTCTGGTTTTCTAAGACGGGGTCTTGCAATGTAATTCAAGCTGACCTTGATCTTACTATGCAGCCCAGATTGGTCTCAAACCCATGGCGATCCTCCTGCCTCAGCCCCACAAGCACCGGGATTACAGGTGTGTGCACCACCACACCCGGCCACGTCTCACGTTTTCTGTATCCAGTGCCTTTTGCTTTCTTGATTTACTATCTCTTTTTGATGGAGCACATCCTGTAGGGACTTTTTGTGGGAGGGAACACAAGGAAAGAAACTTGAAACTGTGCAGATATAGTAATGTTTTGATTCTACAGCGTTTGACTGATGTTCATGTTGGGTATAGATGGGGAGTTGTTGGGCTCTCAGTATTTTGAAGGTATGTCCCCCTCATCATCTTGCTTCAGGCATTACAGTTGAGAGTTCTGAAGCCATTCTGACTCCAGACGCTTGATGTTCTTTCTCTCTGATACCTTAGCTTTTTTTTTTTTTCCTTGTTCCTACTGCTCTGAAATTTCATAATGGTACACATGCCTTCATTTATTAGTCTGGGTACATGGTGGGTCCTTCAGGGGAATGTATTGCTTTATTTCTGTGATGATTTCCTTCCCTTTCTCATTTTCTCTATTCTCTTGTTAGAGTGTTCGTTAGTCTACTATTGGACCTTTATGACTGATTCTCTATTCTTTTTCATCAGTTTTCTCTTCGCTTCCTTTTACGTATTTTTGTTAGTGGGGGAAGAGTGCGAATGAAGTGAGATTTCCTCAGTATTATCTTCCTTCTCGTTAGACTTCTAAAAATTTTTCTTTATCAGGTCTCTCATTTTCAAGAGCTTTGCATAGCCCCTGAATGTTCTTTGATAGCATCCTGTTCTGCACAGAAATTCTTTTTTTTACCTCTTCCATAATATTAATTATAGAATTTGTCTTGGAAATATTATTTCCCTGCATAGTGTTTATTTCTGCCAAGTTGCTTTTTTCTGTTTTTTTAAAGGATCTCTTTCCCTCGTGTTAGTTATTTTCCTTACCTTAGGTGTAAAACTTGGCTATATGCTCTAGACAATGAATAAGAAACTTAGACACAAACTAAATACTTGGAGCAGGTGAGTGGAGTCAACTTTGAACTTCAAATAAGGTTATCTGGTTGGGCTGTTTGTTGAGAAACCCAGTATCTTTAGGCATTTATTCTTTGGGTGGTCAGGTTACCCAATTGCTTGCCATGAGCATAAGGGTCTTTCTGGATCAAGGGTCTCTAACCCCAAGCCACAGACCTGAACCAGACCGCACAGCAGGAGGGGAGCAGTGAGAGAACAAGGGATGCGTTTACAGATGGGCCCCAGCACTCACGTTACTGCCGGAGCTCTGCCTCCCATCAGAGCCACGGCAGCATTAGATTTGCATAGGAGCACGGACTTTACTCTGAGCTGTACATAGGAGGGATCTAGGTTGCGTACTCTTTTGCAATCACAGTAGAAATAAGGTAAACAGTGTAAGATTAATAATTATGATGATAGTAATTATAATAAAGTGGATGATAATAAATGGAATGCACTTGAATCATCCCCAAATCACCCCACCTCAATCCTTGGAAAAATTATCTTCCCTGGTGCCAGTGAGGTTGGGAACCACTGCTCTAGCTGCTGCTTGTTATGGCTGATACATTGTGTCAACTTGAGGAGTTTAGAAGTTTAACTAAGAGACTCAGCAGGGAGCCAGGGTTCTTATTTTGTAAATGTCCTCCTCCTGTGCAAGAGGAGGGAGGGCAAGGAAATTTTGTGAGTGCTGCATCTGCCCTGGAGGAGGGGTGGTGGCCTGTGTACAGTGTAAGGGAGGAAAAGAGGCTTGCTCTTGCCCCCATCCCCGCTTTTGTTCTGGCTGCTTTTGCTTGCTGCTGCCTTGAAGTGTTGCCCCAGTGCCATGCCACCCTGCCTTGGAGCCAGCTGATTATGGACTGAAACCTCCATAAACTGTAAGCTAAATAAACCTTTCCTTCCTTCATTTTGGGTGTCAGATATTTTGTCTCAGCAATGAGCAAAAAGTAACCAAGACATTGCTGTGCTGGGAATCTAGTATGGAAATGGCGTACAAATTATAACTCAAGAGTCAACTCTACTCCAGAGGACTGTTTCTAATGAATATCCCAAGAGTAGGAGTGAGAAGGGTACTGTCAGTCCCTGCCTACAAAACATGCTGCCACTCTGTTACACAGTGTGCTACTCTTGGTGCACAGTGGGGTAGGACATCACAGAAATTCGCTAACTGTTCTCCCCCCTTAGCAGCACAATGCTGGGTGCAAGTTCTTGTGTTCATTTAATATGCACAAGAGAGCCAGCCTCCACATTAGGCACTGGGGAATATGGAAGATCCGTCTTCCTTTCCCTTTTCTTTAGCAGTGGAATGAACAATAACTGTAGAGATTAAGTGAACTGATCTAATGTCAGACACCTATTAAGTGGCAGGGTTAAAATTCACATACTACTCTGTTTTTTATTCCACATTTCTGTATTATTATTTTATTTTAAATGATCTTTATTCTCTGCGTAATGAAGTTCATGTTTATTTTAGATATCTTAGACAATATATGAAATTCCAAATAAATTTTTAAAAGCAACTCTAAGGCCACCAAAACATTGGGTAATATTTTCTCATTGGGAGGCGCCATAATTTACAATTCGTAGTAATGTCGTTTGCTTGCTTCCTCCCTGGTTTGGGTCGTTTAGGTTGGTAAACCCACACGTTTCCCACTACACGGCACGAACCAGGCGCAGTAGGCATAGGTAGGAAGTGGCAGAGTTCTAGGAAGGTCGCAGGAGAAAAGAGTTGCAGGTTAAAGGAGACTCAATACGGTTCAGTACCTTGGAGAGCTCCACACGGCCCTGGCTTGGGTTGGATTCCTTTCCATCACGCACCAGCTCAAAGAGCTTTGGGAGTGTAGACAGTAGTTCTTACCACTGAGACCTTTCTCGTGCAGTCCCGACAGCTGGGAATGCTTGGCTAATTTCTACTCATCCTCTAATGTTTCATTTCATCCTTAATTCCTCCAGAAGGGTCTCTGAGCTTCCTTCACCCTCCATGGTAGTGTATTTTTCACCCTTCTTTCCTCTGCACCTCTCTCGAACATTACATGTGCCGTACTAGATTATAATTATCTGTTTGTCTGTCCTAATTAGATTGTAAGTTCCTTGAGTCAGGGACTAAGTCTCAGTTGTCATTGGTCCTAGTAAAAAGGCAATCTTAAAAGTTAAAGACAAGAGTGCATTTTAGGTAGGTAATGGGGAACTGCTGAAGGTGGTTTTCAGCCAGAAGCAATTTTTTCTTGCTAAGAGATATGTATCTGTTGCTGTCTAGAATTGACTCTGTGTCACATGGCCTACACGCAGGTAGAAACTGTGGATGTTTGTAACTATCCTACACATTTGTACACACAGCAGCCCCTGCAATAAAGAATCCTGGCCAAAAAATGATATTTATATTGAGGTTGGGAAGCCTTGTTTTAGAATAATGAGACAGATTTAATCAAACTCTTCTTAAACCAATTCAAGAGTCATTAGAGAGCAATGAATTCAACCAGCTCATTTTACCAGTGAAGAAACTGAGATGGTTTGATTGGAGGGTCAGTGCAAGAGCTCACACTAAAGGCATACGTTCCACACAGCTGTAGTTTGTTGACATCATTCTTAACCCCCCAGTCCTCTGCGTGGTGCAGGAATAGAATGATTATCTCAATGTACATTTTCCTGGGTTCATCAATCAGGCTCAGAGAACAAGAATGGGATTGTCTAGACCAGAGAAAACATTTTGGAGTCAGAGTGCAGACATAGCCAGCTCCCCTACGTCAGCCTCTTTTCTAGAAAGACATGCCATGAACTTAGGCCTCAGTAAGAAGAATCATTCTCTCAGTAGCCCATTTCTGAACAATTCAGTCTGCTCTGGGAAAATAGAGATCAGCCCATGGAAGAGTGAATTATTTTAAACCACTCTGCATCAAAACCAATTAAAGCTCTGGAGGGTTCAGCCTGCCACAGGAGAATTCACTCGAAGTGCTACAGGCCAAAAGGGATTCAGTGTAATTCTCCTCCATCAGCAAATAATAGCATCTGGGGGTATGAACTCAATTTCCAAGGGAAGCCTCGAACCCCAGTGGGATGACCATCTCTCTCTTCAAGTGCCTCCAATTCAGAATGACTGATCCCAAAGAGTGTCAACCTTACCTTTCCTGAGCACCCCTGTCACTTTCTCAGACATAATCATTCAGCTCTGTTGAGTTAGAAGAGTCAAATGATTCAAGCACTATATAGAGGGAATCAGCAAAGGACAGAAATAGAGGAAAAGAAAATCTGTGTGGTGTCTCGGATAAGAGTGCTTCCCGATAAATTTGGTGAATTGTCTTCAAGGGAACTGGCTGAATGTGTTAATCATTTACTGTATATCATAACTGGTGCATACGTGATTAGCTGGAGATATTTGTGGGCCCATGGAGGCTCAGCAACAATGCAGAAGAGGAAGCTGTTTTCTGCAAGAGCTCAGCTTTTCTGTGCTAAAGTCTACCTTGGAGGAGCAGAGGCTGTTTCTGTCCTGGCCGCTGCTGGCCTGAGAATGTGGGCAGAAGGGGGACAGAAAAAAAAATAGGCAGCAGCCTCCCACAAAGAAATGTTTCTCTACCTCTATTCCTTGTCCTTTTTCTGCTTTACACACACACACACACACACACACACACACACACTGACAGTAATTTAGTAACCCTGAAGTTCCATTCAGAGAGATCTAGATTGAAACCTGGTTCTATGATTTCTCTGGCCTTCAAATGTATAAATTGGGACCAATAATGCTGATATCCCCAACTCGTCAAGGGGGTTTATATAAGATGATGTACATGAAGCATTTGGTTCATGAGGCACTAAATAAGTCTTCCACTGTGACCAAAGGGCTCAATTCCTACCTGGGTAATTTTTTAAAGACAGAAAGCTCTTTGCCCAGAAGATTACTGCGTAGGGATTTGTGGAAGACAGATGGTCTAACTGAAGCAGACGCTTCCATCAAGGGTCCACTTGAGGGTTCATGATTTTTCCAACCTCTTTAGAAGATGTAGTGGTTGAGTTTGTGCTTAACCAAAGCTCTGAATTGCCCGGCTCTGTATTTAAGCTTCGACAGAATGAATTTGTCACAGAGCAGGCTTGGAGAAGGTCCAGCGCTCCCTGGACATTGCAGTAACCTGGAGCTTAGAATTCAGAGACAATGCCAGACAAGAAGCATCCTGCCATGGGGCCAAAGGAAGAAAACTGTTTCCACCATGAAAGAAAAATAAATGCGGTCGGTGAACCTGCAGTTAAATACAGGGCGAGGCTTGGTCTCCTACATGCAAAGGGGTCATGACCAGCTCTTTCTTAGAATCACTGTGAGAATTTCACAAAGGCAGGTTCCTGACCCCAGCCCTGGAAATTCAAGGGGCCCAAAGGGGCTCAGGATCTTGCTCTTTTTTTTCCCTCGATTTTTATTTTTTATTAATACATGTTTGCAGTACATAATGATCACATTCTTTGTGGAGAATTGGTAGACATACATAACACACCTTCATTCCTTTTTGTTAATCCCCCTCCTTCCTCCCTCCATCCCTTCCTTCCTCCCTCCTTGGCCACCTCCCCATTTGCAAAAGAATTATCTCCCTATTTCCTATCTTTTATTTTATTCCTTGTGTATATTCTGGGTTAATCGTATAAGAGTAACCGTGCAATATCTAAGCCATCCGCTTTATTTCAGTTAACATGATGGTCTCAAGGTGCATCCATTTTCCTACAAATGACTCAGGCTTATCCTTCTTCATAGCACAGTAGTACTCCACTGTGTATAAACACCAAATTTCTTTATCCATTCATCTGCTGATGAACATGTAGGCTGCTTCCAAGATTCAGCTGTTACGAATTGTGCTGCTATAAACATGAGTATACATGTGCAATGACTTGTATTTAGCTGTTCCTCCAAAGTCTCATACACTCGTGAGGACTAGATCTAGGACGTATAATACTGGGACTAAGGGTGTGTGGTACTAAATCTTTTTGTGGTACTGGAGATTGAACTCAGGGCCTGGTGCCAGCTAGGCAAGCACTCTACTACTGAGCTACATCTCTAGCTCTGTTTTTTGAATCAGGGTCTAGTTATGTAGTTCAGGCTGACCTTGAACTCACTACGTAGCCTAGGCTGGCAATTCTCCTGTCTCAGCCTCCCAAGTGCTGGGATTCCAGGCAAGCACCACCATGCCTGGCTGTGTGGTACTAAATTAGTCCACTGATTGGAATTAGCATAGTTCTGGATGTGGACAATGGAAGCCCTGCCAAGGGTGTGGACAGTACCAATCAACAGGGTTATAGCCTGGGTGGAATAGAAAGGGAAGGAGAGAAGGCAGGCTTGCTGCTGCTGCCTGACACATCATGAATTGTTTCTTCTCTGTGAGGTCCCTCTGCCTGCTGACTATGGACTGAAGCCTCTACACATTGTGAACTGAAATAAACCTTCCCTGTTTATTTTGTGGGTGTTGGATATTTTGTCTCAGCAATGGGATAAGTATCACTGTAATAGGTCTTTAACTCTTATGGGAAAACACCCAGAAGGAGAATAAATAGCTGAGTCAAGTGGAACTTCTAGTTTTAGCTTTTTTGAGGAATTTCCATAGTGGTTGTACCAGATTACATTCCCACCAATAATGTAGAAAAGGTTCCTTTTCCCCTGCAGCCTTGATAGCTTTGTTATTGATTTCCTGATGACAGCCATCCTTTCTGGAGTACAGTGGAATCTCAGTGTTGTTTTAATTTGCAGTTCTCTAATGGCCAGAGACGTTGAACATTTTTTCATGTATTTGTTGGCTGTTTGTATTTCTTCTTCTGAGATGTGTCTGTTCATTTCAGTTGGCCATTTTTTGTTTAGGTCTTCTGTTTGGGGAGGTCTGATTTCTTTGAGTTCTTCATATATTTTAGATGTCAGTCCTGTCTGAGAAACAGCTGGCAAAAATTTCCCCCCATTCTGGAGGTTGTCTCTTCACTCTGTTGGGAGAATGTGCCCGAGAGATGACACTGTCTGACACTGAAGGTCACCGTCATCGTCAAGGGTATCTTGGGCACTCGTGACCTGCACAGTGAGACTCAGCCTTCACCTCCTCATCTCCTACCACTCTCCACCGGGCACTCAAATGTCTCCCAATACACTTTGAACTTGTCTAGTGTTCTCCACACCTTCTTCGCCAAATGGCAATGAACCCAGTTTTACTAACAGAGCAGCATGATTTACTGCTTAAGAGGTATCTTTGGAAGGAATGTGGGCTGGACTTGCGGTGTGATCATAAGCCAACCTGCTCCATGGCCATCAACACCCTAAAGACGGCAGAGCAACAAGATAGAAGGGGCCTGGGTCGTTGCCCAGTGGCAGGCTTATGTGACACCTGCACGAAAAACATGAAGTTCTATTTCATTCTAGCCCCAGTTGTTTGTCTCTATCTAGAAATCTGAAACCTCATCCTGTCAACTAGTGAGCCAACCATTATGATACAGGTGATAAAGAGTTGCAAAAGAGGTAGCGTTTGGCACAGAAAAATACCTCCCCGAAGAGGATATTTCAGCGAAGCACGTGTGACTAGCAGTACTTAGCAAGGGAGGAAATGCGGAAAGGATACACAGGTAAAGGAGAAGTGTAGGCACAGGTACAGAGGCAGGAAATATGAAGTACTTGGTAGTTTAAAATTACACAGTAAAACGTGGATGAAAAGGGGAAGGTATGGGGCTGGGTAGGAAAGTGGGGTTTGTATGGGGAAAGAAGAGGTGTAATGACATGACAAACGCCCCTCAGAGAATGCTTCCCCATCAAGCCACTCACCACGGAAGCCTATCATGGAATCTCCCACCATGGGACACCCTGTCATAGACCCCCTCACCATGAACCCCCCCATCATGGGACCACCCCCCTCCATATGACTTCCCACCATGGGGGCCCCCACCATGGAACCTGCCCACCACTGAACCACCCACCATGGAATCTCTCTGCTGTGAAACCACGTACTATGGAAACTCACCATGAAACTCCTTATCATGGAACTCCTTCAATAGAACCCCGCACCATGAAACTTTCTATGCCTTTAGTACCTCTAAAAGAGAAAGGAGACTGAAAGCCAAAGGTAAGTGCTCTATTAGCTTCCTAATGGAGACTGCAGATTCAGAGCACCTCCGTCCAACATCTCTCCTGGCTGTATTTCTCCTGAGATACACGGAAAACTCCAATGGTTCTTATAAACAGACTACTGGCTGGTTGATTGATAAGTCTCTCAATACCAACTCAATGCAATATCAATGACTGAGTAAATTTAACACAAACCTAATAAGATAACAGGCAGAAGAGTTTTATTGGGTTCAAATAAGCTCTGGAAGGAAGGGGAACTAGGGGGAAAAAAGAGGAGCAGAATCAACCTGTCAGGTTGATTATTTTTATTATTATTATTATATGGAAACAATGTCAGCCATATCAATTAGAAACTTCCACAGTCTAAAACCCTACCAAGGCCCCCGTTTTCTACATGCATTCCAATGTCTCTGGGTTAAGAGGATCCTCTTTCCCGGTTCTGTTTCTTTCCAGGCCTTTGGTCCCCCACTGAACTCTGACCACCTTGTTTCGCACTGTCTCAGCTGCCCCTGTGGGCTAAGGGTTTATGGTGAACCCGGTACTGCCAGGCACTGCCCTCAGCTCCCCTCATTCTGCTACCCTTCCCGTGTGCACTTTGCCCCCAACAAGTAGAGGAACAGAAGAGCAAGCGTCGCACCCACTGCCAGGAGCTGTTTATTTACTTGCTTAGGTTTGCAGCTCAATGTGTTATCACAAAGTGATGGATTGTGCTTTAGATCTACAATAGCCCCTGAGTCTTCTGTTCAGAGGGGAGCTTTTGGGCCACAGGAGCGCGACAGTCACCAGTGGGTTAGTCCACAGATGTTAGGAGCTGGGGCCTGGTCTGAAGAGGTGTATTCGTGTCGCAATCGCTCCCTCCTCACTTGGCCTCCTGGTTGCTGTGGGTTTCACAGCTTTCCTCCACCGGGCCTGCGTTCTCTGCCTTGGGGCCACCCACTACATCCTCCGAATATCACGGGGCAAAATAAACCTCTCTTTTCAGTTGTGGTGTTGGGTTTTTGCCCCAGCTCCTGGAAAGGTAACTAATACATCACGGAACCCCTATTTCAGCCCAGAGACAGAAGTCTGTAACAAATCTGCTCCCCTAAATCACTAGCTCCTTCCTCTTTAGCTCTCCACATCCAGATCTTCTGGTTCCAAATTTCTGCTTTCTCCCCTGTACCTCCCCAGCACCATGCCACTGACCTGAACTCTCCTTATAGAACAGGAAATGGAAGGATAAAGACAATGAGTGGCTTTCCTATAGCTACATGGATAATGTCAGAGCTGGGAATTGGACTCATGTATTCAAAGCCCTGTGTACCTCTGTTGATTTCCTCCTCTCAACTCATCGGAGTTCTAGCCATCTTCCAAAGCAAGGGACGCTCCGTTTCTCTGTGGAGTCTCACAGTCTACCTCTGCCTTGCTGATCTCTTCCTCTGCCTAAAAATGTCTGTTGCCTTGTCTGTTGGCCTTCTCTGTTCCTTTGATAGGACACTCAGCGCTCGGCAGTAACTTCTGCGTTTGTCATTTTAAGTTCTTTATTCATCTTCTTTCTGGGTTTTGTTTGTTTTTTTTTTTTTTTTTTTTTCTAGTTCAGGGACCATAGTGTATACCTGTTTATCTTCCTGCAACTTTGTAAGTGACCTGCATTAGCAGGAGGCAGAGCAGTGTGCTCCCGGGCCCTGGAGTCAGACTCTCCGGGTTGAATCCCGGCCCTGCTAATTGCTTGCCGTATGACATGGAACTATGTAATCTCTGTCCAAGTGCCTTCCTGAAGGGTTGTTGAGAAAATTAAAGTCTATAATAACTTTCAAGTGGGTAGCACGGTACCTGGTACATATTAGTCATGCCACAGAGGTCAGTTATTTTAGGAGCTCAAGTACTTGTCTTTCATGGTGAATGAGTATATTGGTTCTCAAAGATTAAAAAAAAAATTTTTTTTTTTTGAAAGATGAAGTCAGGGACAGAAAATTTCCTTCCTTTCAGAAATAAGTCTAGAAAAAGTAACATGCAAGTTGAAAGGAGGCCGAATAGTGGGGAGGAATCGACTCACTTCCCCTTCATCACACCCACCTGGCAACAGACTGCAGGAACGACTCCCCAGCGGGCGGAGCTCTGAAATGACTAACAGCTGAGCAGGCGACGGAAGCGCAGTGTCGAGGGCCCAGGCTGTCGGCGGGGTTCCTATTGTCAAGTCAGGCACAAGAGGCCAGCTTTGTTAGGGCTGCCGTAGCGGTGAACACTGTTAGGATGAAAGATGAGTCCATTTAGGCCCCAAACCCTGGTGTTCAGTCAAGACTCTTGAAGGTCAGTGATTGGAAACAAATGTGAGGACTGGAGCAGAAATTTTTAGGGAGGCAGCTGAGCAGGTGTTTTTTGTCAAGAGCCAGGAAATGTGTTGCTCTAGATGCACATGCATATGCTTTTTTTTTTTTTTTTTTTTTTTTTGCAAAACAACCCATTCCTTGCAAGGATTTTAGAGGGCAAAAGCTTGCCTTCTCTTCAATTTTATTTCCACTCGTAATCATGGAACAGACTTTTCTGAAGCACACAATGCTTATTGCTTTCTTTATGTGCATCAGCTTGCAAAGGTATTCTTCTCTAAGTACTTTCAGGAGGTTTCAGGGAGGGTTTTGAGGTGGTTTTTACATATAGATCATCTTTGTTGCAGTCCCACAAGTCACAGGAGGGACTTTTCTAAGCATCACAGCCAAGTGCAATAGAATTGGGATGAGAGGTAAGCGAATCACAAGCTCTGGGAAGTTAAAGGGAGCTAAGGAGCCATGAAAGAGGGCAGCCAGGAAGCTCCAGATAACAGGAGTGGGCAGGATTAGCGGGGAAAATGTTACTCTGCTGGGTTCTTCTGGAACACAAGATCTCATAGTTTGGGTGGTGTTATAGTCCGAGTTTGCAAAGATATAATATGGACACATAATTTATAGGATTATAATAGCCACCCAAAGAGTCAAACAAAAAAGAATGCAGGAAATCTGTCTACACAGTAGAGACCCAAAGAATCCAGCCAAGGGCCTGGGATACCATGGCAACGTCCTACACAAGTCCACCTGGAAGCCTACAGCCCCCCAACAATGTCTCATGCAAGTCTTCATCAAGGATCTACACGGGGAAGGCCCAAAGGTCAGCGGTGAAAGCTAGAAAGTCTGTGCCAGCGGGATAAAGGATCTGCACTGGAGACAGGAAGCGATGCTCAAGGACCACAGCTCCCCCAAAAAGAACCACAGCCATCCTTAGCAACAGCGAGGTCCCGAGCTCCTCTCATGATGAGAACATCCGAGTTCATATCAGGAAAGCCAGCGCGACAAGCTTCTCCAGGAGAATCAACATCCTCTTCCTCTCCAGTTCTTTTTATGCTATTGGCAACAATCCTCAGGTGAGCCTTCCACACCCAGCACCATGCTGATTCAGTTCAGCTTGGTGTTACAAGGTGATCATTAGTTAATCCACCACAGGTAGGGATATAAAAAGGCAAAACCCAGTACAACAGCAGTTGTGACCACCAAGCCAAAAGCATGCTGGATAAAGTGGGAGCATGGAGCAATACCTTCCAGGCAAATGCAGAAGATAACACTCAGTATAAAGAATCATAGAAGCAGCTGTTACTATGGCACTGCCCAGGAACTGTAGAACCTCCTTAGTGTGCTCATGCTCTCTCTCTCTCTCTCTGCCTCAGTTTCCCATAGTGAAGCCTGGAGACTATAACTTTATAGCACTCCCCAACCTGTTAGTATAGGTGCCCCTTCTCTGTTTCCTTGGGCCTCTGTGTTGTAACTGTCTGTTAGTGAGTCTATCCCCAACTAGACCTTGAAGGTCTAAGGGCAGAATGATGTTTCCTTTATCTGCAGCTTCAGAGCCTAGCTCAAGGCCTGGCATGGGGCAGGTGTCTGATCAAACTTGGCTGACTGAATGGCCTGGTCTCTAAAGTCCTTGGCGGTCAGAATCATACAGTGAGTGGACCTATGACTCAGAGAGTTAGTATGAAGAGTGGGCTCAATTATTGTTGCAGTGAGCAACCGCAGACAGTGGAGAGGATGAAAGGTGACTCAGAGATGAGAATTAATTCCGTCACTGAAAGACCCAGTGGGGCTATTGTAAACTGAGGGTGCCCAGCCGTGAGGGAAGCTCTCTGGAGAAGAATAAGCCACCAATCTGAGAATTCTCTGGCTTTTATTTAGACTATCAATGTAAGAGCCGGGCGTGGTGGCACATGCCTTTAATCCCAGCATTCGGGAGGCTGAGGCAGGCAGATCGCTGTGAGTTCGAGACCAGCCTGGACTACAAAGTGAGTTCAAGGCCAACCTGAACTGCATAGTGAGATCCTGTTTCAAAAAATAGGGCCGGGGATTTAGCTCAGTGGTCTAAGCGCCTGCCTGGCAGGTGCGAGGTTGTGAGTTCCATCCCAGGTACCAAAAAAACAAAAACCCACCAATAAATAAATAAATAAATTTTAAAAATCATAGAAGAGAAGAAAAAAAAAAAAAGCAAGAGAAAAGCAGTTTGGCCCAAGAGCTGTCTCAAGCCTAGGGAGTTTTTCTTGGGGAAAGGGAAATGACCAGACACAACATGCTTCACTGATCTGAACCTCTTGTTTAACCATTCGATTCTCACACAGCCTGTGTGCTTCTGCTCCGTAGTTTAATTATTTGTATGCTTTCATCCCATGTCTTAGCCACTCATGTCTTACAGTTTAACTATTCCTTCCTGGCCAGGTCCCCTAAAAATCACCTTACCGGAAGTGGTCCCAACAGTGGCTTTGGCCGAAGCACTGGGGTCCTCCCTTCTCCTTCCACTTGACTTTTTTTTAATTGCCTATTTCAGATATCTTCCTTGAACCGTGATGGTCTAAAGCCCTGTTCTATTTGCATCATGCTTCAAGGTAGGGGGTCTTTACATAAATACCACCACCCAGCTCTAAAAAGTTTCATCCCTTTCTGCAAAGAAGCCCATAGGCCTGCTTAAGTCTTGCACAGGTTTTTCAGAAGATCCTGAGATGAAGATTTGAATGCAGATCAGTGGGGAAGCGATTCTGGGGAACACTGATAGGGGAGAAAGAAAACGAGACAGGAACAGGGAGGAAGACAATTTAGGGCACATTTACGGGCATTGGGCTTGTCCTGCTGAAGGCCCCCAGGAGAGCGTGGAACACACCTCAGAGGCAGCCCTCATGAGGAGCAAGGGAGCATTTATTCATCAACTCCTATCCAAGATTGTTGAAGGCTGTTTCAGGAGGCCTGGGGGAATTAATCCCTCAATGCTACTAGACTGTTCCACGCAGTAGAGAACACACTCCTGAAGCCAGAGGAAGTGCTCAGACGCTTGGAATCAGTGTGCACAGCAATAGTGATCTCTGAGGAGATCTGCACCGCTGACCAGTCCTGGGCTCCCTGTGTCATTTCTTTAGGGTCCCTCAGTCAGGCAGGAGATTCTGCACAAGCCCAGATGCCAGACTTCTGCAAGCGCATCTCCTGACTCTGGCAGGGGCTCGAAGCAGGCCCAGCTGGTGCACTCACACCTCTACCACTTGCATTCTCAGGACTAATCCAGTGAGGAAGAGCACTTGCATAATAAATCCAGCAGAGTGTGACTTCATTATCCACAGACAGGCAGCGAAAATCAGGAGACGCCTACGATCCATGATGAGCCAGGTCCCCAAGGCCCAAGAAGGTGTCCGGGGTGGATGAAGTCTCCTTTGTGGGTGCCAAAAGCTGACGGACCCCAAGAGCACTCCTCTCTGGGTTTTATACACTGGGTGTCCCTTGAATATAGAGCTCAAGACATCCTGTTGTTGGGGGATGAAAATCAGAGCTCAGGTCTCTGGTCATTTCTTTCCTCTCAGGATGGTGCATTCCTGGGTCACTGTCCCTGAGAACCCCAAGCATGAGGGGAAGAGCTGGCTCAGTCGAAGCTGCTTGGGGGTCTGTTTGACACCTTTTGCTACCTATTCTTAACCTGACGTCCCAAAGGCTTCCATTCAGTCCTCCCAGTTTGCCCGCCTTGGACTGAAATGTAAAGTTCGTCACGTAAGGGACTTGGTAATCATTCAGGTTAATCAAATCTCTCCTCAGCCGTTTTCTGCAGCATGACAAGGAGTGCGTCAGCTCCTGCTCGAATACTGCCAGTGTCCCGGAACTCACTGCTCTGCAAGGCAGCACACTTGCTTGCTGGCTTAACTGATGGGCCAACATTTTTTTCAGATTCCAAATTTGTCATCTTGCAATTTCCAGCTTGGTTCTGCTCCCCTCCCTTTGTTGGAACCCCACTGTCGCAGTACTTGATGGTGGCACGATGCAAAGGACAAATGATTGCCTGAAGTCACTGTCCAATCCAAACTCCAGGAAGGCCCAGAGGGGATGCCCTTAACAGAGACCTCTCAGTGTGAGCAAGTCTCATAAAGCACAGCCCGGGACAGAAGCCTCTGTGGTCTTCTGATAGACCCAGGAAGCAAGAATCAAAGAAAAAAGGCGTCTGGGCAGGGACTGAGGTAGGGACAGGGGACAGTCAGGACCGGCTGTTAAATGACTGACTTTGGGACTAATTTAAATGATTAATGAATACAGGGAGGACAAAGGCCAGAACATTCACTCCTTAAGGCAATGCATTTTGAGCCCAGTGTAATGTGGGCCCAGTAGGCTATGTTTTAATCTCTAACTGTGCATTCTGGGAGGCTCCACAAGTCCCTTACCTTTGCATAGTCATCTCACACATACCTCTGGCCAATGCCCTCACACTGCACAAAACTGATTCTCCTATGCTGTCCACAAGAGTAATATTGTATTGATTGATTGTGGTGCTGGAATTGAACCCAGGACCTTTGTACTGAGCTACAGCTCAAGCCCTTTATTTTAATTTTTTTTTTTTTTTCATTTTGGATAGACTCTCACTAAGTCATTAAACTGGTCGGGCTGGGCACAAATTTGTGATCCTCCTGCCTCAGCCTCCCAAAGTGCTGGGATTACAGGCATGAGCAGCACCTTATTGATAATAGACTTTGTAAAATTAACAGGTTATGGCTTCACTATGGCTTTTCTTGTCTGGCTCACATTACCTGCTGTCTTTATCATTCTTACTAGGATGTGGTCTTTAGACTAGTGCTTCTCAACTCGGAGCAAATTTGCTTCATAGCAGCACCCGGCACTATCCAGAGATATTTTTGGTTATTATAACCAGAGTGTTACTGGCATCTACTGGGACATGGCCAGAGATACTGCTAAGAATCCTACGAGAAATAGGGTGGCTCCCATGTCATAGTAGTAGTTGGCCCAAAATGTTCAACATTGTTGAGGCCTAGACACCTTGATCTGGACACATCATTATCTAGGCCACTCCCTTCTAGAATTCTATGGTTTGTTGTAGATAGCACAACCTTCAGGATTTGATACGTGGCACCCATGAGAACAAGTCCAGAGGGAGCATGAGAGCACGGGGTACAGATGTCCTCTCCCTCTGACAGTGGGATTCATCACAGTGCTGAAGCATCCACCACGGACCCCTCCCTGCCTCCTAACCAGGCCTTGGTCAGGAACAGTTCCACAGCCTGTGGAGCAGACTGCTCTCAAGCCAATGACTAAGGCACAAAAACGGCCAGATGTGGTGGTGCACACCTGTAATCTCAGCACTCGGGAGGCTGAGGCAGGAGAATCGTTGGGAGTTTGAGGCCAGTCTGGGCTACAAAGTGAGCTCAACGCCAGCCTGAACAGTATAGTGAGACCCTGTCTCAAAAAGACAAAAATAAAAATAAAAAAATAAAAAAAAAAGAAACAAAAACAAAGCTATAAAAACATAAATACATATCTAGGAGCAGCCAAATTTCCCTCTGAGCAATTCCACAATGCTTTAATCATATGCTGTAAATTGAATCAAATTCATTTCAATTTTTTTTACCCTAAAGACAAAATCACACATCTTCTCAACCAAATTTGTCACCTGAAGATTGATAAATTGTTTTTTTTTTTTAATTTTCACCCAAGACACTCCTAAAAATATCAGGCAGGACAGACTAATGATCCATCTCTGCACCCTTTTTAGGTAAGGATGAATTAATCAGCGATGAATTGACTTAATGGTACTTTGCATTTATTTATTTGATCCAAGAAAATAATCCAGTCCAGATGGTTTTATTGCTAAGTCCTACTAAAGAAGCAGTTAATTCCTATTTTATCCAAACATTCTAAAAAACTAGCGAGGCAAGGAAATGGGGGCAGCTTATAAGCTAGTACAGTCCTAAAATTCAAACCTTCCAATGGCAGTACATAAAAATTATAGGACATTAATAAGCATAATACAGAATTCCTAAAAATTATCACACCAAAATTCTCTGAAGTTTTATAAAGCAACTGTGTTTGCTGCCTGCAGGAATGGAGGATGGGTTAACAACAGAAAATCTATTAATGCACTCATCACTCTAATGAAGCAATGGGAAGGGGTCGGCAGAGGCACACTGGAGACTGACTTCAAGGAAACATTTTTTATGAGTCTTTCTTTTTCATGTATTGGCTGCTCTTACTGTGTAACAAATAACCACAAAATTTTGGTGATATAAAATAAGCATCATGCTAGGCATGGTGGTG
>RJWM01036335.1:0-18231 GCA_004363535.1 Dasyprocta punctata | reverse complement strand
ACTTGAAAGTTTGTTTTGAGATGTTTGTCATAATGTGATGGGCTTTAATTTATAGGGAATCTGTTTCTTTTCTCTAACACTTTTTAATCTTCTGTTCTTGTGTTGAAATTCTGAAAACTTGATTATTATATGCCTGGTTGTAGATTTATTTTGGTCATGGCTAACTGCAGTGTTATATGCCTCACTTATCTGTATATCAGATTTTTTTCCATCTTTGTAAAATTTTCTGCTATCATTTCTGCAAATAATCTTTTCATGTCATTTGTGTTGACTCCTGCTTTTTATTGATACCAATCATACTTATATTGCTTTTCTTTGCAACTGTTAAATTTTATTTCTGGATCCCTTTTTATTTTTAAGATTTTTCCTTTTGTGATTCCTAGCCATGATCCTGTCTTTTAGGTCAGAAAATCTAACTTTAGTTTTATTCAAGAGGTTTTAGAAGGTTTTAATGGAATTTTAATTTCCTGGATTTCTTGAATCCATTTTATTTATTCGATTTCTTTCCTATATTGGGCATTCATGTTATCATTTTCCTATGCTCCTCTATTTTTTATCTATCTATACCCTAGATGTGCTGAGCTATACCTTCATTATGGTGGCCATTTTTTTATCTGAGATTATTTATGATCTCATTTCTTTTATAGCCTCATGGATTTGTTTCTTTGCTTTTGTTACTATCATTTCAGAAATTTCCGGTGTGTGTCCCATTTTCCTTTATCTCATTTTCTCCTGGACTTGTTCTTGGTGAACTGGAGGTCTAAGATTGCATTTTGTTTCTGTGTATAGTCATTTTCTATTTAATTTTTTTATTTTGTTTTTTGTGTCAATTCTTGCAAGTTTTTGTAGTAGGTAGGTTTGTCACCAGTATCAAGGCCTCCTTAGGAAATGTCTGTCCTTCAAGGATGTCTTCTGTGTGTAGGAGGCTCTTGGTTTGTGTGTGTCCCAAAATCCTAACCTCTCAATGTGTTGAGTGAGGATTGGTATCTGTTTGTCTCGGTCCCCAATTCTTTGGTACTGGGCTGTGAAGTTATTATGCCAGAGCTTCCCAGTATTATTAAAGAGGGGAGAACAACTGCAACAGATATGACAACTTAATTAAAGTAGTACAATTAAGAATAACAATAACATCAAGCACAGCTTAGAACTGAATTAGCAGTGGTAACTATTAACTTTGTGCCTTAAATCATAGGAGCAAAGTCCAGTTATATGACAGAGCTCATCATAAATTTGGAGCTTTAATATAATGTGTTTTTTCTTTGTAGAGTGGTTTCACCCTTCAGTGAGGAAATTTCAGAAAGATAGTGGGCAATACAGAAATAACTGAAGAGAAAAATATTAGAAGCAATGTTGAAGGACAAAGGTTGATCATGCAAACTTTGAGAAACTAGAGAAGACGGCACAAGAGAATGAATGTAGGAGGAAGCAATGGGCTACCAAAGTTAAGCAGAAAAATTAGAGACTGTTCACTCATAAAAATGTGATTAAATTTACAAAGGTAACTTGAGGAAAGGAAAAAATAAGATGAATAGATTAGAACAAAAATATAGATAGAAGACAAAAAATGTAAAAGAAACAAACCAGCAGAGAAAGAAGAAAAATACAATACAATACACAGAAAAATCTAATTCCTCTGGTGTCCACTGAGAGCCCAAAACTACTGGATAACACTGCGAGGTCTGTAGTAGAGTTGGTGCTGGATTTGAGGCTGATCTTGGCCTCCAGATGTAGGGGTCTGGGGTCTGAGTCTTTAGCCAGGACTTTCTTCATGTCCCTTAGCAGCCTTCGTACTTGTTACCCTTTTCCTCTCAGCATTTCTCTCCCAGTTGCTGTGATGCTTTCAGACGAAGATGGGAAGCTGCTCCCAGTCCTGTGCACAGTTACTTCCTGCTGGTCCTTGCTCAGCCTTCTGTGTTCCTCTTCTACTGGCAATTATCTGTCCTCTCAGTTCTTTTGTTGCAGTGAGGTGAGGGATGCTGCCATGTGGTCTGACCCTCTGCTCCTGCAGATGCTGTCCACGCCTGTTCAGCCCCCGTTCTTACTCTTGCCTTGAAGGAGGAGGGCTAACTTCCCACTCATTGCCTTGCAAGGTCTGCCATCATTGCCATCTGCCTTCACTGTGTCTGTAACTTTGTCAGGTAAGGGGGGGTGAGGTGCTATGGTTTGCCTTTCTACTCCTGCTCCCAGTGTGGGGACAGCCCCAGGCCGCACAGTCCCGTGGTGCAAGGATATTTAATTCCTGTGCCCCTCTTGCCACAGGTCACAGGGGTTGGGGTAGCTGTTCCATTTACTATGCATCCCTATAATCTTTAATTTTGTCCCCAGTGCATAAAAGGAAAGGATAGAAAAGAAAAAAAAAAAAGAAAGGAAAGGAAAGGAAAAGAGGAGAGGAGAGAGAGAAGAGAAAAGAAAAAAATAGAAAAGAGAAAAGAGGGAAAAACCTGGCTGATTATCACAGAGAGAGCTGTTCATGTTGGCAGAATATACAGCTGGCTGCAGCGTCCTCTGTTTGGAGGAAGGTGAAAGAGTTGGGGGATCTTATATCACAAGTCTATCCTCTGTGGCTTGATGTATCCAAACTTTTTTTTTCTTTTCTTTTTTTAAGCTTCCTAGAATGGTGGGTATTTGCCCATGATCCAGTGACCCACAAGCATCTGGTCTACCTGGCCACGTTACTAAGTCCTTTGTCTATGTTTTGCTAGATCTATGAGTCTCTTATTTCTAATTCAAGGTGTATATTCCTCCCCTTTATCACAATTATCTGTGTTTTTAGTTGAGTTTCTCTGAGTAGCTCTGAAAGAGGCTTCTCCTGTATTCAGCCATGCTATTTTTCCACCTTTAGAAGATTTTTGATGGTCCAGAGTATATTCTTTTGCAGATTATTATTGTAATTATTAAATGCAACAAAGAAACAAAATTGCTGAAGCACAGCACTGATCAGAGAAAAATATCATTTCCACATAGATAGTACATAATTATGTGGTTCAGTTTGGAATATATTTTTACCCAATAGTTCAATTCTTTTTAAATAATCATATTGAAAAGAAATTTAACTCTTTTACCTTTAGAGCTGTCAGTTTTGACTAAGTATCACCTAATTAGACAAGAATATTTTACCATGATTGTACTCAAAATATAATTTTTCCACACCTCAAGTAACCAACAATATCTTGATTTGATTAAGTATTTAGGAAAATTAAGAAATCTCTATGAAATGTCCAAATAATATTTGCCTCTAACCTACACATCAAGAATGGACATTTTTAAAATAACCTTATTCCAAGTAAAATGTGCAAAATCTATTTATGTTGCATAGTAGTTGAATAATGATCAAAATATTTGGCAAGCCATAATTTTTAGCTGCTCTGTTAAATATATTTAGCCAGAAGAATGTGTTGTGTTATATAGTTAAAATATGTGCATTTGTGTTTTTGTATGTAACAAGTGATTATGCATTATCTATGTGTGTGTATAGCAAGTATGAAGATATAGATGCATAGTTGTCAAGACGAATATGTCCGCTAAGTGAAAATCAGAGGCTAAATTCTACATGTCTTTTTCAGAATATTTATATGGGAGAATGTATATTCATGAACACAAAAATATCTGAAAACATATATATTAAGATTTTCACGGGGTTGTCTAGATGGTAGAAGTATGAAGTTTAAATTTCATTTAAATTTGTTCTGAATTTTCTTTTACTATAATTTTAAGATATGAAAAATAATAAATCTGCAGAAAAGTTACAGAGTGTTCAGCAGCAAAGAAGGCTAAAAACAGCTAAACCACTAAATCAAATAAAATGAAATGCATTGAAAAAGAACAAAATAAGAAAACAAATCCATGTTACAGAAGCAGAAAATAAAGTCACCATTTATGGAAACCTACATTTAAAAATATCTTTTCCCCAAGCTAAAATACACAGTGTTAATTTTTTTAATAGTCATGAATTAGATTAGGAAAACCTAATGGTATCAGCAATAACTGGCCACCACTACGGCATTAAAATTGAAAATGACAGTTCTCTAGAAGACCCTATCACAGGCACCAGGATGTGCTCTCCTGGAAGTAAACAAGGACAAATTATTTTACTGCTACTTTACAAGATATTTTCCACAACATTTATGACAAATACCTTAAAGTTACATTGTAACAGCATGCTTCAGTAACCAACACTATTAAAAGCAGTTTCAATCCATTATCTACTGGAAATCAACAAACTGTAAAATAGTCTGCCAACCAGCAAAACAAAGTCAAGTCAGATAAATTACATAACTTTGCATGGGATATTTGTGGATTTTGAAATTTAAAAATGTCAGTAATAAAATATTTTTCTTCATTGAGATAGGTGGTAAAATTAATACTTATTTTAGAAGTTCTGGTTTGCTGGTGACAAGCAAAACACATGTCTTGCAATTGACCTAGGGATAAACTGACATAAAGTAAAATAGTTGAGAATTAATGATGCAGACCGTTTGCTGCTAATATTTAGCTCAGTAGTTACTATTATGTAACTTTTTTATGAAAAAGCAAGTACTACTGTCATATTTTGTCATAGTTTTTGAAAGAAAAGGGTGATTACAACTCATCATCTATTTAAATAAATCATATAAACAAACAAGAGATTGTGTCTGCAGGGAAGGCTGATCCTGGGTGAGTGTGTGACTGTGCGGAGAAGAACTCGTGAGTGTCTGCAGCACGGGCCTCACTGTTTTCACATCCAAGGCTTTCTGCAGCCAAGCAAGGATCCTCGGTAATGTCAGAGACATTTGGTAGAACTGGAATCACCAAGGGTCACTGATGATGACTTCTATGAGTAGAATTGATGGAGAAATTGGAAGCACTCTGTTTGATTTGAGGGAATCATCGTGGTGATGATCATGCTTACTTCCACAGGCTTTGGAGTCAGATATGGGCATTAACCTGAACCCTCTATGATTATAGGCTAATTTCACAAACTTGCTAGTGCTGTGGAAATATATTAATACTGGTCTCATGATGACTATTAATATTATTTGCTATGACCTGAAGGCTTATGTATTCTCCATACTCATTTGCTGAAACCTAATTACCAATGTGATGGTATTAGGTGAGACCTTAGAGAATTGAACTGAGTAAGTGTTCTAATGAAAGAAAACCCAAGATGGGAAGCCGGACCGAATCTGACATTAAATCCCCTTGCTTTCTGGACTTCTATACTCCAAAGTTATGAGAAACAAATTCCTGTTGCTTATAAGTCACTCAGTCTATGATGTTTTGTTATGGGAGTGTGAACATGCTTGGACATTATTAATATTAAATAAATGAATCTATGTAAAGTATCAGTTCAGCGATTGGTGCTCAAAGAACTTCATATATGACTTTTATTATTATGCATAACTCAAAATATTTGTTTTGTTCACATTTTTAAATGAATATAACACAAAAATATTTACTTATTTAGATGTGATAACCATAAAGTAAACATGAAAATGTGCCTTGACAATGAAGAAACCATCTAAAGCCCAGAAAATTATTATAATAAGCATTTAATAAAAGGTGGTGAAACTACAACAAAATCTTGTTTTGAAAATGCACCTTGAGACCATAATATAAAATGAAATAAATCAGACACACATATTACATGGTTTCTCTTATACAAGAAACTCAAAATATAAGTAAAGAACAAAATTCAGTAATATCTCAGTTTCCAAACATTGTTCATTGCGGAAACTCGGGTCTGCAAACAGAAACATTCAGCAAAATTTTGCTTCTGTTCTTCATCTCCATATCCGGTGAAGAACATGGACGTGGTCATCTTCCCAGAACTGGGGAATGAGTTAAGTTCATGAACCAACCAACGCACCACTATACGTGATAGATAATTGGAAAAAAAAGAGACAGATGTTTTGCATATAGGAGGGGATCAGAGATGGAGAGAGAGTGAGAAGAAGAGGATGAAAAAGTTGTGTTCTGCACATGTACCAACTCCCCATCAGAAATATAGTTGCTATGTACTACAAACATGTACCAATAAAAACATAAAAATTAAAAATTATATGGATAATATCAGTCCAGCAATACAACAGGACTCTAACAAACAACTCAATTTAATAATATTTTCATACTAGTAGCAATATATGGTTCATTGTGAAGTTCATAGACTTAAAAAATAGTGGTGAGTGTTAAGGTATTTGCTATGAAAAATCCAATATTGTGACAAAAATCAGGATGTCTCCCATGGGAATTGCTATTATATTCTCACTTTTAAAGTTTATTGCTGTTATATTCTTACTGTTAAAGTTTCTTCTTTCCATAGTTGAATCCACTACGACTTTGCATTTGTTATTTTACCAAATAAACATGCTATACAAGCTAGCAATTTTAGCAGTCTTTCATGGAAAGAGGCAGAACAACTAACAAGATGCTGCCTTAGGTAGCTCACAGATCAGAGGACTAAAAGAAAACTCTTTGAATCCTATTGAGTTGTTTGTTAGAGTCCTGTTGTATTGCTGGACGGATATTATCCATATAATTTTTAATTTTTATGTTTTATTGGTACATGTTTCTTCTTTCCATAGTTGAATCCACTACGACTTTGCATTTGTTATTTTACCAAATAAACATGCTATACAAGCTAGCAAGTTTAGCAGTCTTTCATGGAAAGAGGCAGAACAACTAACAAGATGCTGCCTTAGGTAGCTCACAGATCAGAGGACTAAAAGAAAACTCTTTGAATCCTATATAGCTTAAATAATGATACAACACATAAAAGAAATGTGAAATCTTTCTGTCCATAAGTCACCTCACTGAGGATAAAATACTGTCAAGATTGTCACACTGACGATAGAATAGTCCCTCATATTTCTAACTTACATTATGTGAGCATTGCATTCTGAGTAGTTCACACATACGTATGTCAGTGCTGAGTACCTATCTAAATCAAAACTGACTTAAAACAGTAACACCTTCAAATCAAATTGAACTGCATTCACTTTCAAGCACTGGGGTTAACAAGAAGCTATGTCACCTCGTGAATGAATGCAAGAAAAAACTTGCAGAGGAGCATGTTATATCTAATACTTACATTTACAAAGGTATTTTCTCACACTTTAATTATTGTACAAATATGTTTGAAAACATGGATTTAAAATTACTTTTCATGATGTTCTTAATGAAGTATCTAGGCTCAGATCTTCAATAAATAAGGCAGGCTTTAATTTAATTAACATTAAATATGATATACGTGTGAAAAGAAGGTTAACTGCTTAAAATAAAAAATAAGGTTTTAAATTTTTGAGTTCCTTAAACTTTCTGTTCACTATAATGGTTATAATTGAATTTTTAAATTTTCTCTATCTTACTTTTCTAATACCTACTTTAAAGTTATAGAGGTTAGGTGATTGTGTGTTTGAATGTATCACTGTATGTGTGGAGAGAGAGAGGAGAGAGAGAGAGACAGAGAGAAAGAGAGAGAGACAGAGGGAGTTATTCTAAGTGTAAGTTACCATGGTAAGTGTTGAAGTTTGACACAGGAAAATATCACAGGTATGTCTTCTGTTTACTGAAGCTTCAGATCTTTTTGGTTAAATATGATCTCTGTTGAACATTTTCTTCGTATGTCTCACCCTGATTCAATCATTAATTCCCAGAAATATGGTTCATACTCGGGAATTGCTCACTTCAGATGAGTCACTTGAGCTTTCTATTTTCTGATAAAGGTACTTTGGCGAGCATTATATGCCACAGGATGTATGAAAATTATAGTAAATTCAATACATTGCATTCTATGCTTTAATTCTAATCTTTTACTTAAAGTAACTGACCATATGTAGTATTATTACAAAGGGCTTCTCAAATGCCCAGATAAAAGCATGGGTAAGCTTTCCAACCTAGTCTATAAAACAAAGAAAATTCTTACATAATGAGAAATGCAATCACTCTTAATGAGAATTCATTAACTTGTATATCACAAGCTTCTTTTCTGAGATTTTTCCAGAGCAAATTTTATATAATCAAAGAGTTAGTAAGCATTTTATGTAATGGACCATGTAATAGTGTTGACTTTCATATATGCATTGTGACTCATTAATGTACAGAAACAGCCTGTGCATAAAAATGTTATCTGTAGGATACTTTACACTGTTTCAAAAAGAAACAAAAAAGAAGCAAGAATGTTTTCTGCTTTACTTTCAAAGAATTTGAAAATGTTAAAAAAAGTTTCACAATAAACATTTCCACATTACAGTTATTTCTGACAACAATTGCTTAATAAATATTTGTTGCATGAATGAACAGAAATCTGAGAGACATTTAAATTTGTATACAAAGAACACAGTGATATTATAAAATATGTTTCGATAGAGCGTTTCCTGAAAAATATCAGGGAAAAGGCACTCCTGTTTTCTTACTGTCATCTGACTCAAGTTACTGAAAATTTTATCATTTTTCATGCATGTATAAAAATTATTTCCTCCTGGAACAGAGCTAGAATAATATTTGCCATCAAGTAAATACTTGGTTTGGATTTTAAATTTGTTTTAAATTTTAAACCTGTCACCATAGACACTGAAAACATAGAGTGTCTTTAAAAATCAGCCTCAGTAGAAATAGTTGCAAGTTTGTCCTATTTCTCTTTTAATATCATATCCATGTTTAAGTGTTAGAAGATTACTACTGGTTTGGGTATGATTTGAGTATCTACCCCAAAGTTTCATGTACAAGAAATATCGTTTCCATTGTGATGATACTGAAAGATGATGGATCTGTAGGATGAGACCTAGAAAAACATGATTAAGGCGCAGCGGTATCACACTTGCAGGGAGGCCTGGATAGGTTCTCACGAAAGCAGGTTGTTAGAAAGTGGGAAGGACCCTGAATGACTGGAGTTCTTTCAATATGTAGCCATGTCTTAGTTATTTCTCTCATTGCTGAGACAAACTACTCAACATCCACAAATTAAGGGTGGCAAGGTTTATTTATCTCACAGTGTAGAGGTTTCAGTCCATAAGCAGCTGGTTCCAAGGCAAGGTGGCTTGGCAGTGGAGAATTCCAGAGGAGAAACAGTTCATGATGACAAAAGGCAGCAAACCACGAGGGTGACCATAGCATTTTCTGTCTCTTAAATCTTATCCGAGCTACTCAGAGCAGGTGGCACTCACACCCTTGCTCCTAGTGCCCTTGACCCTAGCACTGCTTGATGAATCAATCTCAGTGTCACATACTCTAGATTCAACCACTTCTGAAAAAGCTCCACCTATGACTGCATGAGGCTTTAGGGGTACATTCAGACACAAACCATAAGGAACCATTTCCCTTTCTGTTTCTTAGTCATGTTATAATGCATTGTGAGGCAGGAAGTGGGATACGTCAAATATTAGGACAATGGTTTTAGATTTTCCAGTCACCAGACCCATGAGCCAAATTAATTTCTTTCTTCATAAAGTGACCAATCTAAGATGTTTTTTTCTGTAGCAGCACAAAATGAAGTCACAATTTTGGGGAAACTTTTCAGGAAAAATTACTGCAGATTTGTGGCCTTTATTTTAAAAAAGATGTCCTACCATAAAGATCAAGAAATACGAACTTGTTAGAAAATTTTCTGATGGTCCAAGAAAAACTCGACTCTTTAAACAGTGTTTGCCAACTAGTACCTTCATAGAAAGAAGTCATTTTCATTTAAAAATTTCAACTCTATGAGTCTCTACATTATTTCCTACAACACTAAAACTTTTAGCGAAATCACTTCTCTACTCCAAGGATGTAACCGTGAAGTTGTTTGGTTACCAGCTAGCATGCACAGTAGAGACCAGTTGCTTCAGTCACGTGATTTTCATCACTACTAATAATTACAGGTGAAAAGGATTTATTTCTAGTGAAGTCTAATTTTAGCTATTAAAATATACAAATATCTCTGTCTGCCTACTAAATGTTCCTTTTAGAATACGCTGATAGTAACTGCAAACAGCATGTTTAGGGATTTTTGTTTCTTTGCTTGAGTTTTATTTCTTTTGTACTTTAGCTTTTCTAGTTCAAAATTAAGCTTTTTGTAAAAGTTTCAGCTAATGAGGATCATCCTAAGTGTATTTATATTTTCATATTTCAGAAATCACAACACTTGTCACAGAAAACAGAAACAAAAAGCTAAAGGGACCAACAAACAGCAACAGCATATCTGATACTGTAACATTACAGATTTACAAACTGAGATGATTGGAATTTGACAGTGGTGGTAACATTGTGTATCGTTACTTTCAAGGGGGTTGCTCAGGTTGACAAATATAGACATGAAAAATTGATCTAATCATATGAGTATCAACTGTTCTCTCTCACCAGTTAATGCATTTAGTAGTATAGTCTTTTTAATCATCTTATGTATACTCTCATATAAATCTATGTCTTTTTCCTTTTCCCTTTCTTCCTTCCTCCTTTCCCCTTGTAATACCTCTCATTGTCTTCAAAATAATTGCCCATACCATCGGGTCTAATATAATCAAACAACATAGTACTCAATAAAACCAATAACAAATAAAACAATGGAAGCAATACATAGTAATGCAACATTGATTTCTATAATGCCTCATATTATCTTCTAGGCAATTGCCTATATTTGTCTGTTATAATACAATCAAACAAAATAGGTTAAAATCCCTCAAAACAGAACAGTGAAAGCAATACCAGGTTTCAAAACAAGGTGATCGAATATCAATAAAGGCTACCCTAATGCATTTTGCTATCTTTAAAACAGCTGTCTTTGCCATCATATATAATAAAGTTAAGCAGGTTGAGGTAGAATAAGATTAAACTAAACAGTTCATTGAAAACAATACTGGACTAAAATCCCAGTGATGGATTACTCATTTTTTATTGGTTTTATTCTGAACTATTTTGTTTGATTATATTAGGCCTGATGATATGGGCAGTTATTTTAATGACAATAAGAGGTATTCTAAGGGGAGAGGAGAAAGGAAGGAAGGGAAAAGGAAAAAGACATATATTTATAAATAGGTATACATAGGACAGTTAAAATGACTATATTACTAAATTCATTAGCTATTGAAAAAGAACAGTTAATACTTATGATTAGGTCAATTTTATATGTCTATATCTGTTAATCTGAACAACCCCTTCGTAGGTAATGATATGCAATATGGCAACTACTGTCAAATTTCAGCCATCTCATTGTGTAAACCTATAATGTTATTGTATCAGATTTGCTGTTGTTGTTTGTTCGTCTTTTTTGCTTTTTGTTTCTCTCTTCTGTGTCCATTTTCTCTTAAATAAATTTAAAAAAAGAAATCACAACACTTGGACACCTGATACAGTTGGGAATTGATGTGGTTGTAATAAAGTCCAATGTTCAAAATACAGCAATATATTTTCAAACTTGTGTTTAATCCTACTTTTTATCATAAAATATAGTTAAACAATCTGAAGTAATTAGCTCTTGACAAATAATAATATGCATACTTATAAAATAGCTTGTCCAAGCTTCTTCAAATTGACTGCCCAGGGTCAAGATCCATGAAAGTCAAATATTAACAGTTACAATAATCTGGTGATCTTAAAAATTTTACAAAAAGACTATTTTGACATTTGTTCTTAATCCTTTTTCCCTCATGAAATTTTAATGTCATGATATATGTGTACAGTACTCATTTACCTTTGCAAACCTTTGGAGGACCACAAACTATAGAATTATCTAAAATTGTTTTCCCAACCCCAAAATCAAAGTTTCCATTCTCTGAAATAGTATGCCCCATGCATGTGATGTACCAGGACATCATTGAAGGACAGCACAGGAGCTGCCAGGGTCCAAATTATATTACTATACAAGAACAAAACGATTCATATTTATCAAGTCATTACGCATTCAGAATCTGACATTTTATTACACTTTAGCCTATCCTAAGTGATACAAATAACTTAATATCTGCTTGTACAAAGTGTTTTAAATGCTTTCACTGCTTGGTTTGAGAATCCATCAGTCAAAATCAGTACCAAATTTTAGTGACCTTATAAAAAATAAAGGATAAGGAGTTTTTCTGGATAATACAATAGTGATTTATAGGTTGTATTACCTTTAAAAAAAAGTCTGGTTGCAATGTCATCATATTAGAAGTTTATTCATACAAACACAGAGCTCCCTTCAAATCAAAGATAAGTGTTGGAAGGATTGGGATGTGCGAGGGGGGTCAGTTGTGAGCTGCAAGAGCTTAACTGAATCCCTCTCTCTTTTATCCACATTTTTCTGCTCTCCTCAGAGCTGCCTCTATAACTAATCCTTTATCATTTCAAAGCATATTGAAATGTGAACTACCTCTTACTTTAAACACATAATGAACATAGAAAAAAATAGAGTCCACTTTTACATTTTCAAGGATTCTACCATTCATTGGCTTTAGAATAGAAAGTACGTTATAGTTTGAGTCTGGATGTCCCCCCAAAGCCTCATGCAGTCAGGGAGGCAGGCTTCCAGAGTACGTGAATGACTCACGGTCCAATGCTGGGATTATGTGTGTGAGTGCTACACCCAAGTGGGTGTGGCCTACATACAATATAAGGGACAGAAAAAGTCTTCTCTCTGTGCTCCTCCACTTCTGCTCTTGTTGTACTGTTTTCTGCCACCAACTGTTGCCTTCTACCATGTGCCACTCTGCCTTGAAGCCAGATGATTATGAACTGAAACCTCCACAAAATAAGAGCTAAATAAATTCTTACTTTCTTCACTTTTGGTGTCATGTATTTTGTCTCAGTGAAGAGAAAAGTAACCAAGAAGTATCCAAGATAAAGTAAATGCATAATTTTATTTAAATTAAATAATTGTAAAACAATTTGTGATCATAGATATTATTTTACAATTATAAATTGAACTATATACTATAAACACATGAATAATACTTGAATGAAAATTGCTTACTGATATATTTAATTAGGTAATAAAATGTTGCATATTAATTTTTTATTATTTTAGATAATCAAAATAGTCTGTCACGACATTTTTCTTCATTTTGATTTTTCAAATATCTAGCCAACAGAAAGTTCAAATTAATATTTTCAAGTAATAATTTAGGTCATTTGTCTAATCAAAGCACAGGAATGACCTATTTTCCAATGCATCTATTCCATCTTCATGGTGCCAAAAATAATACATGCATGTTAACAGTGTGTTCTACTTAAGAGAATAAAATTACTGAAAAAAAATTCTTTCATCTCCCATTTATACAAAAGTGGCATAAAATTAAACATAATAACTATGAAGAATTTGAGTATTTTGAAGAAAATGGTGATAAAAACAGTTAAATCTACCTTAAACTTGAAGATATCTGCATTATTGAAATATAATAGACTTGAAATGTATTAATCATGCTTCTGAACAACAAATGTGCTATAGAATTCTCATCAGAAAATTGAATTATTCTGTAGCAGGTGAGGCAAAATAGAACGTTTAAGTAAATCATTTGTTCACTTGAAAAGATGTGTGCGAATGTATGTAACTGCCATTGCGATCTTGCTTATGTTATAGGCTTTTTCACATTTTCTCATATTCCTATTCATTTCTAAGCAAATTTTTTTGTGACATAGCATCACTAAATAACCACAGAGCCATTTATGGGATATCAAAAACTAAAGTAACTTAATGCAAATTAAGTCTAAAAATGCTGATTCCTGGGGAATATTTAGGGAGTACTAATTTTTTATTGTGTATTGTTATATTTTTGCCAGTTATCAAAGATGGCTCACATGCTGCTTTTGTATAGATTAAAACAGTTATTTTCCAGCAGAAATACAATAGAAAATCTTAGTCCATGACTTGAGCAACTCAACTCAACCTAAATCTCAGCCCTTACCCGCTGCCAGTCTGGCATTTCCGTAGAACTCAACCCTTATACAGACATGCTACATCACAGACTGTGGTCCATTCACCTATCACTATTCCAGCATTGTAAATTCATTAAATTATTTTCCATGTGATATTTATAGCTAGTGACTTACCATATATTAAAGTACAATGGAAAAAAACTCAGCAATGTTTGCCTCTGTAGTATCCTAACATCTATAATAAAGAACATCCCACGAATGCCTGTATATTATACTTAAGTATAGTACACTTAAACTTAAATATCTGAAACGTTTACAGATTGCATTTTCCTTGGTTTTCTTATAGATCTGAACAGCAAGGTCTATGTGATTATCAAAAGTTAGCCCAGAAATTTTTTTGAAACTAGAGGAAAAATAAAACTTTTTAAAAACCTGAGGCTAGTCTGTAAAGCAATCTAATTTTTTCTTTTAATCTTTTGGATTCGGTGGCAACTTACTATTTCCTCCTTATATTAATCATTTTCATCTTTAATGTATTAAATAGGGGAATGTGTGCAGGCTGGGTGTGCAGGCTTATGGTAGATGGCTTTCCTGGCATGATCACAAATCGGTGCTCAATCCCTGAAGGAGAATAAGGGGGAGACCTTGTGTTGTGGTTTGTGCGCAGATGTTCCTTCAGACTCCCATGCAGTCATGGGAAGCAAGCTTTTCAGAGGTGGCTGAATCTAGAGTTTGTGACTGATTCATGGTCCAATGCTGGGATTATGACTGCGAGTGCTACACCCACCCTAGGGCAGGTTGCCTGCATAAAATATAAGGGATAGAAAGAGGCTTGTCCCTCCCCTCCTTCTCTTCTTCTGCTATTTTTTGCTGCCATAAACTATTGCCCCTCTGCCATACACCACTCTGCTTGGTGTCAGTGAATTATGTACTGAATTTTGTACACACTGGGAGCTAAATAAACTTTTCCTCATTTAACTTGTGAGGATTGGGTATTTTGTCTCAGCAATGAGAAAAGTAAGACAGCTTGTCTACCAGAGTGAGGCTCTGAGACTCATCCTCTGCACTGTCCAAAAATAATATATGCAAATGTATAATTAGTTTATATAAATATATCATTTATAAATATATGTAATGTACACATTGAATATGTATCCAATACCTAAAACATATGTCCATGTATCTAATTTGTTATATTTTGTAGACAAACTCTGTTTCATATATTTCTCTGCTACTCTGACAAAAGTGGAGAGGAATGGTTCAACACAGATCAAATGTCCAAGAAACTCGCTCTATAAGAAAAAATCTTAGATGCTATTGAGATGATTGAGATTTGAGAATTTAAAATAAAATTAAGTCAGTAAGACAGCTGGACACACTGATTGCCAGAAATTTTAAAGCAAAGTTGAAATGAGATGACTAAAATCCCAATTTAAATATACTTCTTAAAAGTTTATCCATTCAGACCTCTTGTTCCACCCTCACAGGAGAGGAAACTAGCCTTCGAGGCCCACTGCAGGGACGGCCACAAAGCTATCTTCTTCCTTTGATAAAACTGATGCAAAGGCAGTCTATTGGAAAAATTCAATGCTTTTGTAAAGTGGAAAACTCAGTTGAGGGATAAAATTGCTCCATTTCAGGTGGAAATCTTTTTAGAAAACCTTTCCATCTATTTGGCCAAAATGGAAGTTTTTCTCTTATGAGACACTGAAGGGTGAAATTAAGGCTTTGCTATCTCTGACTCCCCTGCTGAGTGGAATTTGGAAGAGCCCTCAGGCCACATTCTCTGCTGAAATTTTTAGGCTTCTGCTCCAATCAACTAAAATTAACAATGTGTTTTCAACATCTTGTCAAGGTCCTCCTGAAATGTGAAAAACAACTAAAATTCACTTGCAATGTTTTAAAATATATTAAATTAAAATATTCAATAACTGATTGAGCACCGATGTCTATTCTTCAAGTTGAGCTTTCTTGTTGTCTCCTATTACTACACAAACACTTGCGGTTCTGCTATATCATCGTGGCATGCATTCCATCTCTCCAATAAATTTCTCTATCACTTTATTTACTATTAAATTTAGATATCAAAATTCATCATTTAACTATCTACAATAAACTGTTTTTCCCCTTTATTGAAGTCCACCTGCTGAGAAAGCGTTAGTATATTAGTCACTTCCCGTGCCTGGGACAAGATACCTGATACCCACAATTTAAAAGTGCAGGAACTTATTTTGGCTCCTGTTTCAGAGGGTTCAGTCCATGACAAGGGAGTGCTAAGGCAGCATGGTGTTAGGGAGGCAAGAATATGCACCCCAGTAGCCTGTACCTGCCAGTGAGGCCACACTCCTTAGAAGCACATTGAACTATGAACTCATCAATGAATTAATCCACTGATAAGAATAATGACCCCATGAGCTAATCACCTTCCAAAGCCTCACTTGGAATACAATTTGGGTGACAGTTTTGATCTAATCCATAACTTATTTTTTCTACTTATATCATTAAAAATGTTCAAGTATCTCTAATTTATAAAAAATACTCTACCAAACTGTATAACTAGCAAGATATTTTCACTTTTAAATATCTTATTTTAGTCTAAAATACTTTCTTCACTTTCCACTGCACTCTGTCCTTATTCCATCTCATGGCTTGCACATTTTTCACTCTTCTGAAATACTTCCATGAAGATCACCATTTCCACCTATGTTGAAATCTAAAGAATATTCTTTTATTCTTCATTTTATCTCCATATGGCACTTGGCAGAAATGGACACTCAGTCTTCCTAGAGTTCTATTTTTCAAGCAACACCACTTTCTTATTTGTCCTCCATTTTGATGCTTCTCCTCCTCTTTTTGACATTTTCTACCTTCTCTAGCTGTCAATTGTCTTTCACCTTCCTGTTGGACTATCAACTGGGTGTCCAGGATTCTAAAATTCACCCTTATCATACATACAATATGTCTGATAACCAGATTATTGTAATACTTAATACCGTAGCTTAAGAACTGTGATGTCTGAAGCCCCCAGAGTGCGCCAAACTAGATGCTAAACACTCTCTTATCTCAACTTATCTCAACTAATCCTCCTAAAGGTACTGGAAGGTAGGTACCACTCTCATCACCAATTTATAATTATGTGAACTGATGCTTGAATAAAAGTTGTACCTGAGGCAACAGAGTTAGCAGGCATCAGGAGTCAGAATTTAGACCAAGTGCCAAACTTGAGTTCTTAACTCTTACATAACTGCCTATTTGTTATCTGAAAATTAGATACCATGTTCTTCAAATCAAAGCCCTTCTAGAGGCAATATGGTGAATTTCCTCATTCTCCCTCAATAAATGCCTCCCTATCTAAAAGGTCCATTATACTTCCAGTTTGCATCATCTCATTTATCTCCCATTCACACAGGCAAGACTCCCTCCTTTTTTTCTCTAAGTACTTCTAGTCATTCAATTATCTGCAATTATATGAGCTTCCTCTTTTCCAGTAGTCTTTACCATGCAATCAGATATCTTCTGTTCTGGCCATTGCTCTATCCACAAAAGCAGCGAAAGAGTTCGGTACTATTTGACATTCAAAGAAGTTCAGTTGACTGGTGGGCTAACTGTAGTAAATATAAGCATAGTATCTTGTGTAATTATTGAAATCTAAAGCTGCAAAGCATTTGTCAATGTCATTTCTGAGAATTATTTGACTACTCAGGTAGGGAAGTTTCTATCTATGAGGCTTTCATTCATTTGCTGAATAAAGTACACCACTTGCATGAAGATAAGAAATAGGACAGGCGTGTACTAGTGAACATTCAATCTAACTTCTGCTGGAGTGAATCTAGATTTATCGTATTGACAAGTAGCCCTTTTGTCTACTAGAGAATCCTCACATTATAGTTATTTATAAGATATTTAGTGAATAAGTGCTTAAATAATTGAATGAAACCACTTGTGTGTGCCAATCACTATCATTATGTTGTACACATGGACTTGTTTCATCTCCACAGTGCTCCTGTGAGGACCTGTAAGCAGGGACCGATGATGAGGTGCAGTGAAGCCCTGGAACCAGAGCACCTGCGACCATGAAGATCGTGCTGTCTGCTGCACCATGCTTCTCTCTATGCCACTTGCTGATTGGCTCAATCTTGCAATCCTCCTGCCTCAGCTTTCTAAGGAACTGAGACTACAGGCATCTGCTATCATGCCTGACTTTTATTTATTTTAAACATCAATATTGTTAGGTTGTATAAGTATTTGAAATTTTTAAAAAATTAAGTTTTGGTTCACTTATGGTATGAGCTTTGTACAAGCCACTGGTTAAAGTTTACTGTTTGACTTGTAAAAATCATTAATTGGATATTAAAATTTAATATTTTGATGATGCATTTACAACTGTTTTTCCAATTTTTTTCAAGATAATCATTCATAAACTTTTACTTT
>RJWM01036334.1:0-18209 GCA_004363535.1 Dasyprocta punctata | reverse complement strand
CAGGATTGTGGATCATCCAAGGAAAACTGGAAAGACTGAGCAGAGTGGGCTTAAGAGAGAAGCTGTGGGAGTTGAAACCCCTGAAAGTGCTATGGGGGTGAAGTCACTCAAGCCTTTTGGAGCTTGCAACCAGATTGCTTCAGCTACTGAGTGTGGAACTCCAAGATTTAATGTTTCTTCTGCTTGATTTTGAGCTTGCCTTGGTTCCAATGCTTTGTAACTTTTGGAATGATAATGTTTATCTTGTGCCATTGTATGTTGGAAGTTTTTAACTTTGTTTTTATTTTTACAGGGACTTGTAGCTAAGAGTTTGCCTTAGATCTCAGAGTAGACTTGGGACTTGAACTTTTCAGCAATGCTGAAACTGTTAGGACTTTGGCAACTCTTGGAGGTGGACTAAATGTCTTTTGTATAAAGGATGTACCTGAGTCTTTGTAGGGCCAGGGGTGGAATGTCATGGTTAGTGTTCAGATGCCCTCCCAAGCCCCATGTAATCATGGTTGCAGCTGAGTCTGGCATTTGTGATTGATTTGTTTTCTGGCACTGGGGTTGGTGGTGTGAGTGCTGCGCACACCCAGGGGTGGTGCCAACATACAGTGTAAGGGCAGGAAGAAGGTGTGTCTTCCCTCTTTGGCTCTGTTCATGCCTGCTGTTTGCAGTGGCTATGAACAGCTGCCCTGCCATGCCATTTGCTTTGCAGCCAGCAAAATATGGGCTGAAACCTCCAATACTGTAACTTTTCCTTCCCTAATTTTGGGTGTCAGGTATTTTGTCTCAGAAATGAGAGAAAAGTAACCAAGACAGAAAGTTTCCCCTTTCTAGTCAGATGACCTTATCCTCAGTATTAAGAAACTTTTAAAAAAATTTCCATCACTATAGGTTGACTTTACCTGTTTCAGAATTTCATTTAAATACAATCATATGATATGACACTATGCATTCTTTTGTGTCTGGCCTTATTTTGTTCAGTACAAGGGTGACGATCCAGTTTGATTGGAAAGGTATAGTCTTTTTCAAGAAATAATCCTGGAGAAAAATACACCATATAGAGAAAAACAAAAACAAAACCCCCCTCAACCCCATTCACTGTATTCAAGACTTAATATAAATTTAATCAAAGACCTGAAAATGGAAAAGTTATAAAGTTTCTAAAGGAAAGCTTAGATAATGTTTTAACTCAAGGTGGGCAAAAATGTCCTAGTTAATATATGAAAAGGAGGCTCCAGAGGCTCTGAACTCCTTGCAGCTAGACACAAGGTCCTGGCGGTACCACACTCTGGAGTGCACTCCGCCTAGCCACCTGGGTCCTGGAGATCCCTACCCCCACCCAGTAAGGTGGAAGGTCCAGCAACACAGGCCAGGTGTGTGCCCTCACTAGCTACATAGAAGATCGAGCACTACCCACCCCAGCATCTCAGCACAATCCATCAGGGGAATACCTAGCCAGCCTCACAGGACACAGAGGTACTGAGCCCAGCCCAGCCCAGAACCCCAGAGCTGCTCATCAGGGAGCAGCTAGCATAGCTGCAGGGCCTTAGACAACTTGAGTTCTGCCCATTAGAGCACAAGGCATGAGCTCCATTTTTCAGGGGTGTGACTGCACTGCAGGTCCTAGAGTTTGTGAGCCCCACCCAACCAGGGGCAAGACTTGCCTGGCCTTGCCCCGTGCTCCAAAGGCTGTGAAATCCTCGCAGCCAGATGCAAGGTCCTGGTGGTGCCACACTCCAGGGTGTGTTCTGCCTAGCCACCTGGGTCCTGGAGATTCTGAACTCCACCCAGCCAGTCTGAAGGTCCAGTGACACACCCCAGGGGTGCGTCTCTGCTAGCCACCTGGGTTGCGGGGGTTCTGAACACTAAACAGCCAGGTTCTAGGCCCTGGCAACAAGCTCCAGGGGTGTGACCCTGCTAGCTACAGGGAGGATACAAGCTTTGTCCAGCCCAGTGTCCCAGAGCAACCCAACAAAGTACATTAGAGGAACACACAGCCAGCCTCACCGACCACAGAACACAAGGGTCCAGTACCATAATCTGGGGGTGTACCTCAGCTAGCCACAGGGATATTGGAGGATTGAAGCACTACCCAGCACAGTGTTCCACTGCAACCCATTGGGAAGCTGCCTGCCCAGCCACACAGGTCCCAGAAGACAATGACAAAACAAAAGAGCAAGAGGCAATCTCAATCCCATAGCCCACTGAGAACAAACTCAAGAGACACTGAAATGGAAGACACTGGGAGTTACACAACTGAACATTCTGAAATGATAGCTAATGAAGTAAAGAAACAATTCCATGAAGCTATAGAGAAACTCAAATCAGAAATAATCTCTCAGCTAAAAACTGAAATGACAGTCATTATGAAAAAATGTTGTATGCATCTAAAGAAGATCAAGATAAAAAATAGAAAAACATAAAATGATGGAAACTTTGAATGAACAATATAAGACAGGATTAGAATGCATGAAACAGATTCAAAGGGAAATTCAGGACATGAAAACTTCCATGGAAAGCTGGCAACACTGCTTGAATGAAGCTGAAGATAGAATCTCAGACCTTGAAGACAGCATGGAAGCTTACGATCACGAAAGAAAAGATCTCTTAAAAATAACAAGGAACCAAGAAACAACAATTCAACAGCTGCAAGATGATGCCAAGAGAAATAACATAAAATTAATAGGCATCAATGAAAAAGCAGGGGTCAATACCAATGACCTGTAAAGACTATTTGCAGAAATAATAGCAGAAAATGTTCCAAAAATGGGAAGAGAATCTGAAATACAGGTAATTGAGGCATCCAGAACCCCAGTTAACCATAACCAAAATGAATCTTCACCCAGACATATAATAATTAGGATATCAGAAATGCAGCACAGAATAAAATACTAAAAGCCATCAGAGGAAAGAAACAGATCGCCTATGAAGGAAACCCTATCAGAATCATGGCAGACTTCTTAACACAAACCTTTAAGTCAAGAAGAGCTTGGAGTGAAGCATTTCAATTTCAGAAAGAAAACAACTTTCAACCCAGATTGATGTATCCTGCAAAACTGTCTTTAAAAATTGATGGAGAAATAAGATACTTTCATGACAAAGAACAACTGAAGAAATTTATGGCCACCAAACCAACGCTGCAAAGAGTACTGAAAGACACTCTAGAAAGAGACAAAGATAGCTACAATCCTAAGAACAACAATAAAAGGAAACCACTAAGCAGGGCAAACAATTAAACAGAAAATGTAGAAAACCAACAACAGAAAGATTATGACAGGGATGAGTCAGTATGTATCAGTTATATCAATCAGTGTAAATGGTCTCAACTCACCAATAAAAAGAAACAGACTAGCAGAGTGGGTTAAGAAACAAAATCCAAGAATATACTGTGTACAAGAAACACATTTCACTCAAAAGGAAAGTCACAGACTAAAAATCAAAGACTGGAAAACAATACTCCATGCAACAGGAACCCAGACAAAAGCAGGGGTAGCTATTATGTTTTCAGACAATGTGAACTTCAAACCGAGAATGATCAAAAGATATAAAGAAGGTCACCACATACTTGTTAGGGGAGAACTTCAAGAGGAAGAGATTACAATCATAAATATATATGCAACGAATATGGGAGCACCCAACTATGTAAGACAAATCTTAATGGACATGAAAAACCAAATAAACAGTAATAGAGTTATAGCAGGGGATCTTAACACCCCACTGTCACAGAGAGACAGATCAACCAAACAAAAAATCAGCAAAGAAATAACAGAACTGAATCAAACTTGTAAACAAATGGACCTAGTAGATGAGTACCTAGTATTCTACCCATCGACATCAGAATACACATTCTTTTCAGCTACACATGGGTCATTCTCTAAAATAGATCATATACTAGCCCACAGAACATGCTTAAGTAAATGCAAAGGAACTGAAATAATTCTATGCATATTTCCTGATCATAGTGCAATAAAATTGGAAATGAATGACAAAAAACCCCACAAGAACCCCATAAACACATGGAAATTAACTAATACTCTCTCAAACAATCAATGGGTCACGGAAGAAATTAAAGAAGAAATTAGATATCTACAATTGAATGAAAATGCAAATACAAATTACCAGATCCTGTAGGACACAATGAAAGCAGTCCTCAGAGGGAAATTTATAGCACTAACCTCCCACATTAGAAAAATGGAAAGAACACATATAAACAACCTCATGGTGTACCTCAAACTTCTGGAAAAAGAAGAGCAAATCAAGTCCAAAGCCCAAAGAAGGGAGGAAATTATCAAGATCAGAGCAGAAATTAATACAACTGAAACTAAGAAAACAATACAAAGAATTAATGAATTGAAGAGTTGGTTCTTTGAAAGAGTAAATATAATTGATAAACACCTAGCCAACCTTATAAAAAAAAAAACTCAGATTCATGCAATAAGAAACGAGAAGTGTGAAATCACTACAGACCCTGTGGAAATACAGAAGATCATCAACACTTACTTTGAAAACCTTTACTCACATAGGTTCAATAACACAAAAGAACTGGACAGATTCCTAGAAACCTATGAGTTACCAAAGCTGAATTAAGAAGATGTAAAACTGCTGAATAACCCAATTTCAGCTAAGGAAATTGAAAATATAATTAGGACCTTACCAACAAAGAAAAGCCCTGTCAGATTCACTGCTGAATTCTACAAGACATTTAGGGAAGACTTAATGCCAACACTCCTCAAACACTTCAATGAAATAGAAAGGGAAGCAAGTCTCCCTAACTCATTCCTGGAAGCAAGTATTACCCTAATACCAATACTAGAGGAAGATCCAACCAAAAAAGAAAATTACAGGCCAATCTCCCTAATGAACATAGATGCAAAAATCCTCAATAAAATACTGGCAAATAGAATACAGCAAGTTATCAGAAAGATTATACACCATGATCAAGTGGGATTCATCCCAGGAATGCAGGGATGGTTCAACATACACATATCAATAAATGTAATATGCCATATCAACAGAGTCAAGGACAAGAATCACATGATCATCTCAATAGATACAGAAAAAGATTTCAGCCAAATCCAACACTCACTGATGATAAAAGACCTACAGAAAATCGGAATAGATGGTCTCTACCTCAACCTGATAAAAGCCATATATCATAAACCAACAGCCAACATCTTACTAAATGGACAAAGCTGAAAACTTCCAACCTAAAATCAGGAACAAGACAAGGATGTCCATTATCACCACTCCTATTCAATATAGTTCTGGAAATATTAGCCAGAGCAATTAGACAAGAGAAAGAAATAATGGGAATAAGGACAGGAATGGAAGAAGTAAAATTATCATTATTCACAGATAATACGATACTCTACATAGAAGACCCCCAAAAATCCATTGAAAGACTTCTAGAAGTAATAACCAAATTCACTAATGTAGCTGGACACAAGGTCGACACTCAAAAGTTAATAGCATTCCTGTACACAAACAACAATGTCACTGAGAGAGAAATAAGGGAAACCACATGCTTCACTCTACCATCCAAAAAAAATGAAATACTTAGGAATCAATCTAACAAAGGAAGGAAAAGATTTATACAGTGAAAAGTACACTACTCTGAAAAAGGAAATCAAAGAGGATTTCAGAAAATGGAAAGATATTCCCTGTTCATAGATAGGAAGAACAAACATCGTGAAAATGGCCATTCTCCCAAAATCGTTGTACAGATTTAATGCAATCCCAATCAAAATACCACTTGCCTACCTCACAGAGCTAGAGAAAGCATTTCTGAAATTCTTGTGGAACCAGAAGGGGCCTAGAATAGCAAAGGCAATTCTGGGCAACAAAGGTAAGGCAGGAGGTCTCACAATCCCCGACTTGAAACTATATTAGAAAGTTACTGTGATAAAATCAGCATGGTACTGGAATCAAAACAGACCTGAAGATCAATGGAATAGATTAGAAGATACAGCCACAACTACAAACACACTTAGCCACCTCATCTTTGACAAAGGGGCCAAACAGGTACATTGGAAGAAAGATAGCCTCTTTAACGAATGGTGCTGGAAAAACTGGCTTTCTATATGCCGTAAACTAAAACTAGATCCATGCCTATCACCGTGCACTAAAATAAAGTCAAAATGGATCAAAGATCTGAATATAAAAACAGAGACACTAAACCTACTAGAAGACAGAGTAGGTAAAAATCTTGATGACATAGGAGTAGGCAGAGACTTCATGAACAAAAATCAAATTGCATGGGAAACACTTCCCAGAATCAACAACTGGTTCTCATCTTACTAAATAGTTTTTGTATGTCAAAGGACATCTCCAACAGAGTGAAAAGAAAACCCAAGAACTGGGAAAATATCTTAGCCAATTTTCCATCAGACAAAGGACTTCTATCTAAAACATATAAAGAATTAAAAGAAATCAAGCCTCCAAAATTCAAGGACCCAATCCAAAAATGGCATCTGAGATGAATACACACTTCTCAGAGAAAGAATTACAAATGGCAAATAAATATATGCAAAAATGTTCAACATCAATGGTCATTCAGGAAATGCAAATTAAAACAACACTGAGTTTCCATCTCACTTCAGAAAGAGTGGCCAAGATTAAAAAATCAACCAATAGCAAATGCTGGAGGGGCTGTGGGGAAAAAGGAACTCTTCTCCACTTTTGGATAGTGTAGACTGGTGCAACCACTGTGGAAATCAGTGTGGAAATTCCTCTAGGAGCTAGGATTAAAGACCCCATTCGACCCAGCTATGCTGCTTCTGGGCATTTTCCCAGATGAATTGAAAACATCATACCACAGTGATATTTGTCCACCCATGTTTATGGCAACCCAATTTGTGATAGCCAAATCTTGGAAACAACCCATGTGCCCATCAGTCAAGGAATGGATAAAAAAAGATGTGGTATTTTTATACAATGGAGTACTACTCAGCTGTCAAGAAAGATGGCATTGCGACTTTTATAAGTAAATGGACACAACTTGAGACCATACTCATAAGTGAGATAAATCAAACCCACATGTGTAAATACCATATTGTCTCCCTAGTGTAAGAAAGTGAAAAAGTATATATGATCCAAAATCTACAATAAATACTGTGTGAGGGTAAAAACCTGGTCAAAGAGCAAAAGTAATTGAGAAAGGGGAAAGGAGGAAAGAAGGAAGGGAAAAGGAAAAAGACATAAATCTGTATATACGTATATGGAAGAAAGCTAAAATATCTATGCTGCTGAATGTATTAGTTATTGAAAAAGATTGGTTAATACTCATATGATTAGATCAGTTTTACAAGTCTATATCTGTTAATATAAACAACCGTGTTGAAGGTAACGATATGCAATATTGCGACCATTGTCAAGTCCTATCATCCTGTTCTTTAAACCTATAATGTTACTGTTGTAGATTTGCTATTGTCATTTGTTTGTCTCTTTTGCTTTTTGTCTTTCTTATATGTGTCTTTTTTCTCTTAAATGGGAAAAAAGAAATGAAAAGGAAAAGCCCATCAACCAAGGAATGGATGAAAAAGATGTGGCCTTTTTATATAATAGAATACTACTCAGCCATAAAGAAGGTTTTATAATTGATACATTGTGTCAAGTTGGGAAGGCTAGAAGCTTAACTAAGTAACTCAGCAGCTCTCCATCCTGGGATGTAAAGGACATGCCTTTACCTCTCTAGGATATTGTCCATTGTGTAAATTTGAGGTCAGAAGTTTAAGTGATTCAGTAGGGGCCCAGAGTCCTTACTTTGTAAACATCCTCAGCCTGTGTAAGAGGAGGGCACCCAGATGGTGTGAGTGCTACAGGGGGTGGCCTGCATACAATACAAGGGAGGAAAAAGAGGCTTGCTCTTCCCTGTTTTTGCTCTTGCTGCCTTTGCTGTTTTCTGCCACTTTGCGGTAGTATCATTTAGAGACTTTTTTATGTCCATATTTTGTATTCTGAGTAACTACTTAAAAGATAACAATACTCAATGTATTACTTATTGTTATTCTCCTATTATTTTGTTATGTAATTTTGCTTTACTTTTTTGCATAAAGAAGACATGAAAAGGAAAATATAAAATAAAAATAATGAAATAGACTTCATCAAAATTCAAACCTAAAATGCCTTCCCTTCACAAGATACTCAATCAAATGACAAGGTAAACTGCTGGACAAAATAGTCACAATACATAGACCTGAGAAAGATTTTGTGTATAAGCCAGGCATGGTGGCGCACATTTGCAATCCCAGAACTCAGGAGGCTGAGGCAGGAGAATGCTGTAAATTCAAGGCCAGCCTGCGCTACAGAGTTCAAGGCCAGCCTGAACTCATAACGAAGTGAAAATTCTGTCTCAAAAGACACACACACATACACACACACACACACAGATTTGCATACAGAATATGCAAAATAATTCTTACGGGTCAATAATAGACAAAAAACAATAACTACATACAAAAATTTGAGCAGACTTTTTATACACTTATTGGAATAATTAAAATAAAAAAGATTGACATTCCCGAGAATATGGAGCCACCAGAATGTTCATATATTGCTGTGAAACAGTAAAATAGTGCAGCTATTTAGAAAACAATTTGGCAGCTTCTGATAATATTAAACATACATTTACGCTATACTGAAAAGCTTGATTTCATTTTATCTTCCTCATTACTTTATTAGCTAAGATTTTGAAATTTTTAAATTTGGGGAGAGGTACTGGAGATTGAACCCAGGGCCTTCATACTAAGCTAACTCTTTTTCAGTTTGAGACAGGGTTTCACTAGGTTGGTAAGTTACCAAGGCTGGACTTGAAGTAGTGACCATCCTGCCTCAGTCTCCCAGAGTGCTGGGATTATAGATGTGGGACACCATACCCTGTTTAACTGTGCTCTTTGAATGTGATTGCTTTAAAGTTTATAATACATATCTTTTGTTGTTCACAGTCTGCTTTAAGATACTATTTTGCTATTTTCCAAATAATACATGAACTTTACAACATGATCTTCCATATCCTTACCCCATCCTTTGTGCTATTGTCATCGTAGATTTGACTTTTACATATATTATAGACCCCACAATAAACTGATACTGGATTTACTTTAACAAGTAAATTATCTACTAAAGAAATAAAACAACAAGAAAGAAAATACCTTATATATCTCATCTGTACAATTTCTGGCATTTTCATTTCATGTAAAAATTCAAATTTTTATCTTATGTCCTTTTCCTTGTACTTGAAGAAGTTTTTCTTCTTTGTTGTTCAGATTGATTGATAATGAATCCTTCTACTTGCTTTGTTGTTTCTCCTGTTCACTTTTGTTTTTTAAAATTATGAATAATTTATTTACATGACAATATACTACTATATAATATTAAGCTTTTAGTAAAGGCATTTAACTTACACAGGTGCATTAATGGGCTTCTAATAAACTTTCAGTAATTAGAAAAAACAAATACATTCACAATTACTGCAAAGTAGAATCCCAATATGAAGTAATAATTATTTTATTATTATTATTAATTAAGGCAATAAGTAGGAAATGACACTTTGAGAAGACTGGTAGGGCAGAAAAACTGAGAGGAGGTGAATAAAATATAATACTTGATAGTTAGATTGCTGATCACCAGAGTGATTGATAGATGAAACCTGTACTACTAAAAATTCTACAGAAAACAATAAATGATTTCTTTTTTATTTTAAAGAGGATAAAACCAAGGAAAATAAAACAGGATAAATTCAATCAAAAATGAACCAGCATAAGTGATACAGGGTTTCAAAATCTTATAAAACCAACAATAGTTACCGTAATGCCTTTTGTTATCTTCAGAATAGCTGCAGATACTTTCGGACACAGTAAAAATTGAACGAAACAGAATAGAATAGAAATAAACCAAAACAGTGAATGCAATAAAGGACTTCAAAACAAGCCACTAGTAAATTCAAAATGGCTACCGTAATATGTCTTGTTATCTTTCAAATAGTTGTTCATGTCATCAGATTTAACACAATCAAACAAAACAAAAGAGAATAAAACCAAACCCAACAAAACAATGAAAATGATATGGTTTCCTGGCCAGGATGGCTCCCTGGTGAGGCCTAGATTTCTCCCCACCACAGTCCGCGAATGGCACAGACTCATGGAGAGAGGCTTGGGTGTGGCTGTCCCCACTCCAGCAGCAGACCGCACATGGTGCTAGTTTCCAGGCACGGATCACTTCCTAGGGAGGCTCCTGGTTCTCTTCCCTCACAGTCCATGAATGGCGCAGGCTCACAGAGAGAGGCTTGGGTGTCAAAAACAATAAATGATTAAGAAATTCTAAAATTTTGTTCTCCGACAAGAAAAGTACAGTATCTTACGCTGTCAGGCAGAGATAGATGCTTGTCAACTAATTTGACACATAGAAATTAGGTCAAATCTGTCATTTGAACTGTAAAACTGAGACAACCTAGTTCTGTAAAAGCTGTATCTGAAAGCTATTCCCATAAATATTCACTTTTTTTTCTTGAACTGGTTTTATAGCAGAGAGGTTTTTCTTTTCCAAGAACAATTGGAAGGTGTTAAACTGCCTAAAACAGCTGATATATAATGTATAATAAATACATAATATAATAAAATATGTATAAAATATATTTATTTATCTGCCATTACTTTCATATAATGAAATTTGTATTTTAATCATGATGTTTTTCATTTTTAGAAAAAGCTTCATTGAAAATCTTTTTCATATTTTAATTGTCTTAATAACTATATTTGTTTTCTTTTACATTATCAAATATGTGGAGCATATTTATAACTTTTAATCTATTATCTACTAAATATATCATTTTTATCAATTTTGAATCTGTTTAAACTGACTTTTTTGTCATAAAATTGCATTTCTTCCCCCTCCTCCTGCTGCTCCTTTTCCTTTTTTCTCTACTGAAGATTGAACCCAGGACCTTACACATGGTAAGCAAGTGCTCTACCACTGAGCTCTGTCCCTGGTCCTTTAAAAATGATGTCAAAATTTTTCTTTTGACAGGGTCTCACAGTGCCACCCATACCCTTTTTCTTATAAGTAGTAAATTTTAATCAAATGCTAGAAATTGTGAATTTTTATATTCTTGAATTCTATATTTTGCTGTATTTCTGTAAGGAGGGTTTTTTCCCTTGTTCAACGTTTTGGTTAGCTGCAGGTCCATTTTATGCCTTCAAGACTTATTGTTAAGTTTTTTCAAGACCTATTGTTAAGGATGGCTTGGAGGAGCCTTTACTCCATGGCTCATCTGGCTCCTTTCTAAGGTATGGCTGCCTTTGCGTCTCACTGACTGCCCTGTGTATTCTATAATGTCTCTGCACTTCAGATGAATTGGGATGTTTTCTGATTCTGGGAATTATTTGGCTTGTAGTTCTGTCTAGTAATTGTTCTTCCCTAGAAATTATTCTTCCTAGCTTTCATGGGATTTCACACTGTACGTGCATATATTGATATTTAGTCAAAGACTCAAGGGGATAATTGTATAAATTTCTGGAACTCTCTTTACATGATTTCCGACTCTTGAATATCCCGTCCCACTGATTTCAGTTTTCTTGACGTCCGTTGTACTTTTGTGTCATCTCAAATAAGACACGAGATTTGTTTGGATTTTCTCTCTCTGCAATTCAGTTGGGAAATTACTTCCTGGCAGAAAGCCCTGGAAGGATCTATCGTATTTGTTCATCTTTTCCTAGTAATTATAGGCCTACGCTATCCCTCATCCAATGTATGAATATGGTTGTTTTCCTGTATCTTTAGTTTTTAAAAAGTGTTTATGACTATAGGCCCTCTTTTTCATGCATGGCTAGAAGAATTCCAGAAATATATGTTTTATTTTATTTTAGAGAAATAAGAAGTTACATAAGGTTGGGGAGGATGGTCATTCTGTTGTTTTCTTTGCTATGTAGAAACTTTTTACTCTGATATATAATACCATTTTTCAATATCTGGTTGACATTTTCTTTTTAATTTCATTTATTTCAATTTAAATATTTTTGTTTCACATGTAATAATTATACATATTTATGGGGTGTGGTGTGATGTTTCAATACCTGTATACACAGTGCACTACTGATCAAATCAGTGTAAATACCATTTCCATTTCCTTATCATTTCTTTAAGCTGTGTTTGGAGACTTCAAGCTTCTCCTTGTTTAGTTCTTCATAAATATATGTTACTTGTTATCTATACTCACTCCACTATGCGGTGGTACACCAGATTGTGTCGCTTCCATCTGACTATTTTGGTACCTGTTATTCAGTCTTCCTCCTTTTGCAGCCTTTAAGAATCAATATTCTCCATTCCAACTTTTTTTCTTTTTAGCTTCCATATATGAAAAAGAACATGAGGTATTTATCTTTCTGTGTCTGGCTCATTTATTTAACACAATATCCTTGAGTTTCATCTATTTTACTATAGGTGATAGAATCTAATTCTTTTTTGTGGCTAAATAATATTTCATCATATATTATACCACATTGTCTTTATCAGTTCATCCATTGATGGACATACTGGTTGATTCCATATTGTGACTGTTGCGAATAATGCTGTAAAAAACGTGGGCATAGCTCATATTTTTGATGTACTGATTTAGTTTTCTTTGGATACATACCTGAATCATACAGCAGATCTATTTTTAGTTGTTGGGAGAATCTCTATAAAGTTCTTCACAATGGCTATACTAATTTATATTCCCACCAACATTGTACTGAACTGTGTTTCCCCCAACAGTGTGGTTTCTCCACATCCTCACAAAAACTTATGATTTTTAACTGCTTGATAATATCCATTCTAACTGGAATGGGAGGATCTCTCTTTGCAGTTTTTAACTAGTATTTCACTGATAGCTAATGATATTAAACATTGTTTCATAAATCTCTTGGCCATTCCTATTTCTTCTTTTGAGAACTATCTCTTCAGATACCTGCCCTTTTAAAATTGTATTGATTTTTTGTTTTTAAGTCTTTTGAGTTCCCATATGCACTGTGTATTAATTTTATATCATATGACTAGTTTGCAAATACTTTCTCCCATTCTGTAGGCTTTTTCCCACTCTGCTATTTCCTTTGGTTTGTAGAAGTTTCTTAGTTTGATATAATACCACTTTTCAATTTTTGCTTTTGTTACGTATGCTTTTGGAGTACACCTTTGTTTCTGGGATCTCTATTCTATTTCAGTGTTCTTTATGTCTGTTTTTATGCTAGTACCATCTTGCTTTGGCTATTAAAGCTCTGTATCCAAAAACAATTATTATCTAACAAATGTCTTGCAATGTTTTTCCAATCCCTTCCTCTAGTGGTTTCATAGTTTCAGGTCTTACATTTAGATTTTTGCTCCAATGTGAGCTTATTTTACAGTGGGTGATAGGTGGGAGTCCAGTTTTAATCCTCTGCATATGGATATCCTGTTCTCTCCAGATAATTTATTGAAGAGGCTGACCTTTTTATAATATAAGTGTTTGAAACCTTTGGCTAAAATCAGTTATCTAAAGATGCATGGATTTGTTCCTTGGATCTCTATTCTATTTCAGTGTTCTTTATGTCTGTTTTTATGCTAGTACCATGTTGCTTTGGCTATTAGAGCTCTGTAGTATGTCTTGAAACTGCATATTGTCATGCCCCCAACTTTGTTCTTTTTGTTCCGTGTCTCCTTGACTGTTTAGGATTTTTTGTGCTTTCATATGAATTTTAGGGTTCATTTTTCTAGTTCAGTGGAATCATTGGTATTGTGATGAAGGTTGAATTACATTTGTAAATCACTTAAGTAGTATGGTCATTTTAATATTTTAATTTTTCTAATTTATGAGCATAGGAGATCTTTTTATTTTTTGCTCTTATCAACTTTTTCATCAGCATTTCATAATTTTAATTGTAGCAATCCTCCAGTTCCTTGCTTAAATGTATCCTTAGATATTGTTTCTTTTTGTAACTGTAATGTACAGGATTATTGTTATGAGTATTCCCCAGCAAGTTTTTTATTGATGTATAAAAATTCTACTGACTTTTGTATGGGGATTTTGTATCCTGCAACCTTACTGAGTTTATTTATCAATTACAATAGTCTTTTAGGGGAGATGTTATATTTTTCTTTATATAGAAATATATCACCTGCAAGTAGGAATAATTTTAATTTTCCTCTTCCTATCAGTGTGTATTTCATTTTTTCTCTTGTCTAATTCCAGTACTATATTGAATAAGAGTGGTAGGTGTCAGATTCTTACCTAGTTCTAGATTAGAAAAAATGGCTTTTAACTTTTCCCCATTTAATATTATTTTCACTGTGGGAAATACATCAGAATGACATTAAAAGTAGAATTTAAAAAACTGGGAAAATATTGTAGGGATTTGAGTAAGGAATGTTAGTGAGTAGGCCCAGGTTCGTAGTGGAGTAGATGAGATACTCCTTATAAATACAGAATTAAGTTAAATATTGAGTGCTAAATGTGGTTTGGAAATTGATAGATGAGTAAGGGATAAAGGGCAAGAAGAACAGTATCTTCATTTAAAACAGTATATATGATGTCTATTAGGTGACTAAGAAGAGATGCAAAGTAAGCACTCAGATTTATGTCTTAATATGAGGAGAGATGTATACATTGGAAATATAAAATTGAGGGTTGTGAAGCTGGAGATGCAGCTCAGTGGCATAGTGCCTGCCTGGCAAGCACAAGGTCCTGAGTTTGACTCCCTATCCTCCTCCCTTCTAAAAAAATTGAGAGTTGTAAGCATATGGGTTTTAAAATTACATGAATGGATAGTAGAGTGAGTGGTTAGCTAAAACATCATAGAACATATAAATTTCTTAGTTTTATTAGTAAATCTTTAACCCTGGAGATGAAAGAAGGTAAAGCAGATATTGGCCTTATATATATGGAATGGTCAGTGCAGAGTAGGTCAGTGATGGGCATGAAGCAGCTGTCCAAGAAAGGCAAGTTGCTGAGGAAATAATATATCAGAGTGTGAAAAGCAGAACTAACCCTGGTGACCATTGTTATGAGCATGTTCCTCAAGAGAGTTGTCAGGTAAATAACCAAAAAAATGAAGAACAATGTCTATAGGTTGGGTGGTTGGAAAATCTCAAAAAGATGAATTTGGTGTAATTTTACTCGATTATTTCAAATGGTGTTAAAGTTACAAAACAATAAGAAAAAGAATAATAAAAACGTACAACTAGAACTGCAAGTGGCTTTGTTTACGTGGTTGGGTCATAAACTTTTGGCTGCAAAGCAGTCTGGGTTGTGGAGAGAAATGTGGGCAGGCCCGCATTCGGGGAGAGTGCCTTTTCTCCCAGCTTAGCAAACCCTGCAGCTCAGGCACAGGTATCCCCCACATGGGTGTCTGTGGTTGTGACAGGGGAAAATAAATGCCCTTAGTTCAAATAAACCTAATCCCTTGTGGTAGAGCGGATTCACTTCCCAAGAGCTATACAAACACTTCTCTCGTAACACTGTCTTCAATATGTTAAATTTACCTACATTTATTTCACATTAAATTTATTATTATGAATATAATAGAAGATTGTGAGTAAAAATGTTATGAGATGCTTAACAATCATAGAACGAATGATTGATTTGAATGTTCTTTCTTTTTCCCTATCCCTTTTTCCTCACTTATTCTCTTTACGTTTGTCTCTCTGTATATCTATGTATTTATTTATATCTTCACAAAATAGATATCTTCATTTTTAATTTATCTTATTAAAATTTAAAAAAATTAGTACATGTTTGTAGTATTTAATGATTACATTCTTTGTTTGGAGTTGGTGCATGTGCCTAACACATCTTTCTTTTTTCCTTTCTTTCTTTCTTTCTTTGACCCAGGATTGCACTATGTAGTTTAGGCTGGTCTTGAGCTTGTGATCCTCCTGGCTCTGTATCCCACATGCTGGGATTACAGGCCTGTGCCACCAAGCTGTGCAGCCATCTTAATTCCTTTTTCTTCCTTCTACCATCCCTTCCTTTGCCCTCTTTCCATTGCTTGGTCCACTTCCCATTTGCAAAAGATCTATCTCTCTATTTCTTATTATCTTTTATTTTCTCTTTATATTATTTACACTTTGGGTATAAATATGCAATATTTAAACTTGTGTATCTGATTTATTTCATTTAGCATTATTGTCTCAAATAAATTCATTTTCCTACAAATAATTCAAATTTATCCTTCTTATGTAGCAGAGTAGTACTCCATTGTATATAAACACCATATTTCTTTATCCATTTATCTGTTGATAGACATATAGCCCATTTCCAGTTATTAGTTGTGCTGCTATAAACACAAGTATACATGTATCATTGTAATACAATGTCTTTAACATTTTGGTAAGATATCTAGAAGGAAAATAACTGGATCAAATGGAAATTCTATTTTTAGTGTTTAGAGGAAGCTCCATACTGATTTCCATAGTGGTTGTAATAGTTTACTCTCCCACCAACAATGTAGAAATGCTCTTGCCCACCCCCCACAGCCTCACCAGCATTTGCCATTATTTGATTTCTTGATTGATAGCCATTCTTTCTGAAGTAAGACGGAATTTCAGTGTTGTTTTGATTTGCATTTCTCTAACGACCAAAGGTATATTTCATGTATTTATTGGTCATTTGTACTTTTTCTGAGCAGTGTTCACTTATTTCAAGTGTTCATTTTCAGACTGAGCCTTTCTTGGAGTGGTGTCTAATTTGAGGGGAGTTAAATTCTCTATATATTCTAGATATTTATCCTCTAAATGAAGAATGGTTAGCATTTCTTTTTCTCTCTGTAGTTTTTCTCTTTACTCTGCTAGTTGTTTCCTTTGTTGTGTAGAAACTTTTTAATTTGATATAATCCCTTTTGTTGACTTTTGATATTATTTCTTGTGCACCTGAGGTTATGTTCAGAAGTTCTTGCCTATGCCTTTGTCTTTAAGAGTTTTATCTATTTTGTCTTCCAACAGATTATATATTTCTGTTTTAATCCAAAAATCAAAGTGCATGGTGAGAGATATGTGTACAATTTCAATCTGCTGCATGTGGATAGTCAGTTTTCCCAGCACCACTCATAAAGAGACTATCTTTCATTCAGCATATGTTTGTGGCCTATTTGTCAAAAATCAGATGCCTGAATGTGCCTGGGGCAGTTTCTACATTCTCTAGCCCAGTGATGGCAAACCTTTTAGAGACTGAATGCTCAAACTACAACCTCAAACCTACTTATTTATGGCAAAGTGCCAACATTGCTCTTTGTGTGCTGTTATCTGATACTTGGGTTGTGAGGGTGATGCTGGGGTGACTTGGCTTGTGTGCTGATGGGGATGCTCTGCATGCCCACTGTGGCACACATGCTGTAGGTTTTCCACTGCTGTTCTACTCTGTTCCACTGATCCACACTTATGTTTTTGTGTCAGTACCATGGTGTTTTTATCACTGTGTTATTGTAATATAACTTGCAATCTGGGATTCTTATGCCTCCTTCTTTACTCTTATTGTGCAGGATTGTTTTTACTATTCTGAGTCTCTTCTGGTTCTGTGTGAACTTTAAGACTGCCTTCCCTAGTTCTGTGAGGTTTGTTGTTGGTATTTTGATTGGGATCACATTAAATCTGTATATTAGTTTTGGAAGTATGGCCACTTGACAACAATAGTCATGCCTTTCCAGGAACAAGGAATAGTTTCTATCTTTCTGATGTCCTCTTTGTTCTCCTTTTTGAAGTACAATACTGTAGTTATCATTCTAGAGGTCTTTCACTTTCTAGGTTAGGTTAATTTCTAAGTGTTCAACTGTTCTTGAAACTTTTATGAATGATATTGTTTTCCTAATGTCTTTCTTGGTGGATTCATTATTGATGTCCAGGAATGCTATTGAGTTTTGTGTGTTGATTCTGTATCCTATTACCTTGCAGAGTTTATTAATTCTAGGAGTCTTTTGGTAGAATTTTTTGTGTCCTTCTTTTAAAGGATTATGTCATCTGTGAGTGAGGATAATTGGATTTCTTTTTTCCTATCATACCTCTTGTATTTCTCTTGCCTAATTGTTCCATCAACTACTATATTAAACAGAAATGGTGTTATGGTTTGTATCTAGATGTCCCCTTAATGCCTCATGAGCTCATAGGTGGGGCTTTTTGGAGGTTGGATTTAGGGTGTGTGATTATGGGTTAAGAGTGTATGATATTTGGATTAGTCCCCTAATTGGGTTAACATAGTTCTGGGTGTGGCTGAATGGATTTACTGA
>RJWM01036333.1:0-18173 GCA_004363535.1 Dasyprocta punctata | reverse complement strand
TTCTCTCTCCTTTTTGCTCCAGAACACACAGTTTTGCACTTGTCCTTGATACCAATAACTGGAGGGTGGGAATTATTCAGAAAGCTCATGTTCGACACCCCATCTGTTCATTTCTGACAGCAATATATAATGTAAAGCTATAAAAACTTGAAAAATAATGCAACATAAAAAGGGATTGACTCAGCTCCAAGAGGCCATAAATGGTAACAAATACTGCTGGATGATTTATTTCATGCTGCAGTCTTTACAGTAAGTCATCTTTTAGACATTTCCTTGTGACAGGTTTTAATAATATTAATGCCCAGAGCAATCCAAATCATCGCCAATAGACGTATTTATCAAGCTGCCAATCCGAGTAAATGAAATTCTATAAGCAATAATGTAACATGTTTAAAGGAAGCTAATAAAACAAGTCAGCAGAGAAATATTACTTCAAAGTATTCTCTCCCCTAATCCAGTCCTCCGTGTTATACTGCTAAAATGCAAATCTTTCCATATTTGATTTATTGCTCCAAAAATACCAATGACCTTTTCCCAAGCTTCTGCATGTATATTCACTCTCACACACTCATAAAGCCTGCAGCCCGGCCTGCCCGAGTCCCTGAACACCGGAGTGTTTAGCATTTATTGTTATGTTTGCCTTGCTTTTACACAAGTACTGGATGGGCTGCTGAGCGAAATAACATCTAAGTTTCCAAACCTTATTAAAATGTAACAAATACCTAAGCCATAAACCAATCTTTACGGTGCTTTCTCTTGGTGGGGCTTCCACAAGACCAGGAGAAGGGGAGACCAGAGCCATGTCCTGATGATTTACCAGTTGCCGGGGAAATTTCAGGGGAGGGACAGCCAGTCTGCGTCGGGCTTGCTTCCCTTTGTATTAATTCTCTCCCCCTGTTATTCCAGCAGATCTCAGTATGACAGCTATAGTAGCATCTGGCGTTTCAAAGGCAGCTCAAGGTCTGCCTCCTTCAGGAAGTCTTCCTGGTTCATTTCACTGGCTTTTGGCTCTCAGCCTGTACCTGACCCTCCCCTCAGCACAACACTCTAATTAATGTGTCCACCAACGCATGATACATGGCAAAGGCCCTTACCAAACATTGGATGGAAATACACATGGCATTGATTTATTCCATCCATTACACAATTAATCAGTGGCTCACTCCTCTTACACACCAGACACATGCCTCTTGAGGTTAGATTTCCTGCTTAACCAGCACCATGGGGGCCCACTTCCCCCTTATATGTCACCCATAGTCACACAATACACACATTGACGGATACATCGCTTGACTGACATGCTAATGCTAAAAGCACTTATTTCTTGTGAATATGGTTCTTGTATTTATTTGGAGTGAACCATCTGGAGGGTCTCCCACTTCTTTGACAACTGTCTCCTTCCCCTACCCCATGGTCAGCTGTGTTTTCCAGCATTGGGTGTCCCGAGATGAGATGATGGGGCAAGGTAGGCAGCCCTGATGCGTGCTGAGCCCATCTGCTATTCCCTTCCTGTAAGAGGAAACTGGGGCGCTGGGAAGTCTACCATGAACTCAGCCATGACTTTAGATGTGACTCTGTGTCTGTGAAGCCATCTCCCCCGACGCAGGGCTGAAACACACTCCAGTGCCGAGGTGGAGCAAAGACCAGAGGGAGGAGCTCTCGGGGGATGGGGCAGCCAAGGGAGGCTACCTTGGAACACACGGATTCCAGTTCCTGGTTCTGGTCTTCCTTTTAGGTTTTTTGACTTATGATCTCCTATCAGAAATTCTTTGTCTTCATTTTAGAAAAGTATATTGTACTTGCGACTGATTTAGCATTGGTTAAACTATGTGTATGTAATCTCTAAATGAACTTTACAAAAGACCCTGGGATATGTATGCTGCTTAAGAGGAGCTCATTTCTTACAATGAGAAGCTGGAATTTTTTTGGATGTTCCTAAGTACAATGCCTCTTGTGCTTTGATAACACAGGATTTTTAGAGTTGAGCTTGGGAATAATTTTAGGATACAGTAAGAATTCATTTAGTAGTTATTAGTCACTTCCCCATCACTGGATAAATCACCTGACAGGTGATAACAACTTACAGGCTGAGAGGCTTGTTTTGCGCACGGTTTTTAGAAGATTCCGTCCAGGGCTTTTTGACCTTGAGGCAGAAGCATCACTGTGAAAGGGCAGGGTGAAGGGCAGCTGCTCACCCCACGCCAGCCAGGAAGCAGAGAGAGAGAGGAGCGGGGACAAGCGTGCACCCTGCCTGGTCAGCCCCCGCGAGCACCTGCCCCCCGGCTGAGCGCCCCCGTGGAAGGGTCGGCTCATGAACACGGCCTCCCGGTGGAGCACACACACTAGGTCTTCAGGGACGTTTTAGACCTGAACTATTACACTAAGCCGGGCGGGAAGGGGGAAACACATTCTGGGTTTCCATACAGCCTGCAGATAGGAAAAGGACGACCGTGTTAACGTGGAGACCCGGGAGGACACAGGGTCATTTGGGGTCAGAGGACTTCCGGGGGAGGCAGAGGCCATAGTGAGAAAGGGCACTGATGAAGACGTTGACCCCGTTTGTAAGGGCACTCTTAAAACCACCGAAGGAAGGCAGGACTGTCAAGTTTTCATTTCTGATGCATTTCTCCAACTGCAATATGGGGATGGATAAAAAGGGGCATGAGTAGATGTGGGGAGCCCAGGTCAAGGGCCATTTCGGGAACGAGATACCTTAGGAAGCAGTGATGTTTTGGCAAAGGAGATGGTATCTTGGTTTGGGATTAGAACTGAAGATGGAAACAACAGAGAGATTAAAGATATTCTTAGGGATAAGTACAAGAAACACTGGTCCCTGTTGTTTTATTGTTTTGTTTAGCCAGGGTGCGTGTGTGTGTGCGTGTGTGTGTGTGTGTGTGTGTGTGTTCCACTTTAGCATATGTTTTCAAGTATATTAGATAGGAATCAACAATTTGGCCAAAATTTGAATTTCATTATTTTATCCCCTAACTTGGTACAAAGGAAATCAGTCCCCATCTGGTTACTTTTCCTAGTTCTCCACTTCTTTTCTTCTTTCCTCAAACATTTTTACTTCCTAGTCCCATCAGCCTCTTCCTGCCTGTGTGCTATGTTCTCAACAGGAAAACAAACCAGTCACAGGTTGAATTAGATCAAGAGCTGGGACACAGTCTGAAGAAGCCTTCTGTATCCTGAAATATTTACATCCAGACCTGTACACCCAACCTCCTTATGTTTTCCCTCTTTTCTTTCTTTCTTTCTTTCTTCTTTCTTTCTTTCTTTCTTTCTTTCTTTTCTTTCTTTCTTTCTTTCTTTCTTTCTTTCTTTTCTCTTTCCCTCTCTCTCTCTCTCTCTCTCTCTCTCTCTCTCTCTATATATATATATATATATATATATATATGTATATATATATCCCTCCCTCTTTTTGTATGTTTTGAGAGACAGGGTTTCATTATGTAGTCTAGGCTGGCCTCGAACCCACTATGTAGCCCAGGCTGACCTTAAACTCTCCTGCTCCAGCCTCCCAAGTACTGGGGTTACAGGCTTGTGCCACCACACGAGGCTCCTATTATTACTTGGCTTGGAAAAAAAATTCTATAACCAGATTCAGAGGCTGTACCAGTAAAGAGAGGCAGAGTACAGGGAGATAAAAGGGTGGAGGAAGAAAACCTGGGCCTCTCCTCCGATCCGGAGGTGGACATGAGAAGATAGGGAGCTTCACTGGGAGCCCTTTCCGTCCCTGCCCCTCCTGCTCTAAGAAAGAAGGCAACTCTTGGTAGGGAGACCTGGAAGGTGCCTTGGAAGAGGGATGCAATCAGGGTGGACAGAGGTGGTCTCTCGATGTAGACTGTAAACACAAGTTTCTTCTTAGTTTTCCTTCCTGGTTCCAAATAACCTTAAAGGTTTAGAGCTTTCTAAAGTAAGTCTTTGACTTGGAAAAATAGATGAATGGAAGTCACCCAGGATGATCCCTTTTTATTCTCTCTTTTAATATAGTCAACCAGATCTTTACAAATCAGCTCTAAAAAAGAAAAAAAAGTAGAATCTATCTAGAGGCGTCAGAGCTTCACCCCCCTGGGCTCACTGCCGTGTGTAGACACACATGCCTGGGTTTGTCTCCCTCAGACCTCCCGTTCCTCTGGGCAGGGTCTGGGCTGCTGTGGGCCAGGAGATGCTGAGAGTTGTTGCTGAGAGACCAAATCACAGGCCCAGCACCAGAGCTTTTTCTGTTGTCTTTTTTCTTTCTTTCTTTTTTTTTAACCTCTGAACCATCTCTCACTCCCTTAAGACTTGTTTCAAACTGATCCACAAAAGTGACTCTCAAAAGAATAAAGCAGAAGTCTAAAACAGAAGACAATTTCTCCTTAGCCCTGGCAGCTAAATACCTAGAGCCTGTGAAAAAACTGAAACAAGGGATATTTAGGAAGATCCCAGAATATTCAACTTTACACCCAAATAGTGTGAAACTCAAGCACCAGCCTTGCCTGACTGTAAAGTGAAACAGAATGCTGTAGTTGAACACATTTAGCTACTCTGTCTGAAAATGTTTCATAAAATAGTATTTCATGAACTACATTTTTTGCAGTGCTGGAGATGAAAGCTGGGGCCTCACACTTGGGAGACAAACGCTCTACCACTGAGCTACCCCTGAACCTTATGCTGGAGACGTTAATAGGCTCTTTCTTCAGAATAAAAAGCAAATACAAAGGTATTAGTAATTATGATGATGACATTTAACCAATGAACATACACTGAACGTTCTCACATTGGAAGATCATTTATAGAGTTTTCAATCATGAGATTGGATTAAGACACTACTTTGAATCCAAATCAACTCCCCATGCTGAGCTTCTGTTGAACTACCCCTAGGCAAGGATATCAGTAATGCGTGTATGCACTGTTACACCTGAGGTATATATTATATATGAAGTTTAGATACGTAATCATATATATATTAGATAGGAAGTTTAGATATACAATCATATACATGTGTATATGATTATCTGTGCTGTTTCTCATATGCCAGCACCAAAATCTTCTCCCAGCCAGTAATTTATTTGCAAGTATGTATTACAAATTTCCATCCATTATCCATGCTGAACATTTTAGGGGATGTTTGAGACAGAAAATGGCAGATTCTTTCAAAATTATAAACTGCTTTATGGTTTATTTTTAGGATGCTTTTCCCCTGGTGTGGTATCTTAAACACAGATGAGGATATAGTAATATCTGCATTCATTAGAAAGAAGCCAGAAAGTACAGACTAGCACCTGGCTGGGCTGAGGCTGGAACTGGGAGGCCATGGGTGGAGCTGAGAGGTCAAGCACTTGCCTAGAATGGTCAAGACAAGGGTCCGATCCTTGGCAGCCCCCCACCAGTCAGCTCCAGTAAGAGGGGCGCCTCTGGAGGAAATGCGGGGCCTTGCCAAGCACACGGGGGCTTTTGTATGCAGGGAGCACAGGCAGGGAGCACCCGGGTAAGGCCCGTGTAAGGCGAGGTCAGGTGAGGCCACCCGGGTGTCTTGTTATTCTCTGCCATCCTTGACTGAGGACTGAGCTGTGCTCCAGTTGAGACCCTGGGTGTGGAAGAGAACTCCAGGTTTTACAATGGAAACGCAGGGCTATTGCTGGCCTTTACACAAGGACCACACCTCAGACTTCCACATGATAGTCTACTCCCCGAGAGGGTAGAACAGAATAGCATTGAGAAAAAACAAACAAACAAACAAACAACAACAACAACAACAACAAAAACCAGGTGATTTCCAATATTTTAAGGAGTATGACTGTTGCTTAAAGAGAGACAGGCTTGTAAATAAAAAAGAATGGTGACACCTTGGCTTTTCCTGAGGCTTTGAAGAGAACAAAGTGAGTTTCCAGGGAGCGAGGTTATTTAGTTTACTTCTTAGCACTATCTGCAGCAATATTTCAGAGGGAAATAAGTAAAATACCTGTTCCTTTTCATTTGGCAGCAGCAAAGTTCTCAGGGAAAAAATATAAATAAATAAGATATATGTCATCCCTGTGGTGTAATCCCAGGGTATGAAAACTCACTTCTCTTAAAAACCTCCCTCTGGCATAATTGACTTTTCATGTGCATTTTAATAATGATATTTCAGCAGGTTGCAAGAGATTTTTTTCCTCTGTTGTTGTTGTTGTAAATTATCGTTTGGAAAAAAAAGTGTTATAAATCTAATTACATTTTCACTTATATTAACAAGTCAGCACAATCTTCCAGCGTGTTTATTAAGCAATTCCAATATTTACAGCTGACCTAATTGGTTGTGGGGTAGAGGCAATGAACAAGATTTTATTGTCTCCGTCACTGCGCATGCGCCGAAGGCTGGGCTGTGCAGCAGCCCTGAAGTCGTGCCTGATCCCTGCTGGCCTCCTCAGCCTGCTGAGTGACAGGCTAGGGGCAGGGAGGGAGAGGGAAACAGGAGAACAGTTTGTTCATGGTGTGATTTTCTTAACACTTTTTTTTGTCAAGGAAGTGTTTTCCAAATATATGTGGATGGCTATGGTTTCAAGACTCACTTGTTTTTGGTAAATTTATATTTAAAAAATTTACAAACAACTGCATGAAAGCCAGTACTGTATCGGGTGAACAGCCTTTGCATCTAACACTGAGTTGAGGTGGACAGTAATGGTCCTGCCCTTGGCTTCCACCATTAAAGCCAGCATGGTCTTCAGGAGCCAAGAAGGAGTCTGGTGTTGGCTGGGTATTCTTAAAGTCTCATGCATCAAGAAAGCATTCAGAAAAAGGAATCATTCTGAGTAGACAGACACCGTATTGTTTCTGGGAGAGACCGGAACTGGGTCTCCCTCTCTTGCTGTAACAGATGAGTTCTGCCGCGGTTTTGCCACCCTCTGACTTACACTGAAAATGACACATAGCTCAAAGTTATCGATTTCTCCTGCTCTTACCATTGGTGTCAGCATAAATGCAGGATATTAGTACCATTTCAACAGAAAGCTGCTTTGAGGTGACTCCCCAAGACCACAGGTTCAATTATTTTGTGGGATAGCCTCGTACTCTGGGTGGAGACAACGGTTAACTTTCGTGGTATGCTTACTCCATGCCGAGAACATCCCTAGAGGTCTTACGTCCATTCCCCTCACTGGTCATATAGAACTGATATCATTTACTTTACAGGTGAGGAATCTGAACCACAGGACCATAATGGCCATGGTCAGATTGCATGACAGTCACACGGCTGAGATCCTGCCCTGCCTGACCCACTTCTGGGCCTATCAGTGCAGCCATAGGACTTGGCGGCTTTTTCCTTTAGTGCTCTTTTGGAGCCCTAAAAGCCAACACATCATAGCACGCAGTGGGCTTTACGGAGGAGTTATTCTAGATTTACGTAAGAGGTCCTACTGGGTATTTCCTAAAATTATGTCTCCCCTCTGCTTGATACCTAAAATTCCTCACTTAGCACTTCATTCCTTAGCTGAAGTCCTCAATTTATAAGGAAAGCTAGCTAGCTTTAGAAGAGTTAAGATATTATATTTCTGATATTGCAAATTTTTAAATGTTCCAAAAGTAGATGCCGACAGAGCAATTAAGTCAGTGGGGACTGAGCCCCTGAGAAAGATGATTGTGAGGTATCACACAGAAGCGAGTAAGGCATTTTTCTACTTTACATTTTCTTTTCTCCTAGAAACTATGTGTGTCCTGTCTCTAGTCTTGGACAAGATTTTACTTAGAAACAGTGACTAAGCTTCCCATAAACATCACCTTGTCTTGTCAAGTTGGTCTCCTCTATGCCTCTACCAGTCAAGGCCCCATCCCTTCCTTTTAGGAGTCTGTAGCTGAGAGGAAGGATGTAAGCGTGCAAATACTAACACTTCGTGCAAATAAACCTGTGGACTCAGAGAGCGATCAGTCAGCCCACTGTGATTTTCATCCCCGTGTTGTCAGAGCTGCTTCCTCCTCTTACCACGCAGCCACATCAATGGAAATTTCCATACTCAAATTTCCTGGGAGATTTGAATTCATTTTTCTTAAGACCTGTCCACGGATGCACAGAGAGGTTTAAGAAGTGCTTTTGTCCCCCCTTTATTACAGCTTGTTACGCTGGATGGGGAGGGGGAAAGAAGAGTAATTGAGGAACTTAGATTGTATTTTCTATGGTATGGCTCTGATGTTTTTATGAAACCTGCAGCTATTTTGTTTACTATTTCAAGTGATAATAATAAAATATTGTTTGTTAGTCTGAAGAATTAATTTAATCCATGTATGGTCTGTGAATCACTGCTGTGTATTTTGTTTGGGTTGTGGCACTTTGCATCTCAGAAATCTGATTTTTGTCTGCATACAAAATAAGAATGGGAAAAGTTCTTTATTTCCCAATTTTTGTTTGTTCTCTGTCACCCACACTCACTGGCCTATAGAACTCAGGTCCATTGTGATTAAAAGTATTATTTCTATGTATATATGTTTCAGTCTTTACCTAATACTCTCCTACCCTTATGTCTATACATTTTTTGGTGAGTTTTCTTTGGCTTTAGTATTGAGACTTGATGAAGGTACTTATTAAACTTCATGGCAGGCACACACTTCTGATAGTGATTCTAGTGGGCTCAAAATAACCACATCAATTAAAATGAGAACAGTATCTTTAGAGGTCCTCGAATGTCAGATGGAATACTAAAAGAGTAGAAGCAGAAGGGCTATTTGGACTCTTGGCAACAGAAATTGGTGATGAAATGCTGACTATATCGTGGTAACTAGGTGACTGGGTTTCTAGAATGGAGCTTGAAATGCTATAGCAGAGCCACAGTCAGGAAGCACGTAGAATGACAGAATCAAAGAACGTTTTGAGCTGTGTGATGCTTAAACAGAAAAGCCTATGCTTGTCTAGAAGAAAAGCAGTTTCAAATGTTTAACATGAAAAAGGGCAATAAAGCAACGGTTCAAATAATCTGCAAGTTCGGTTTCTGTAGAAAGCTCAGAGAGTCACATGTGCTGACTCCCACCTGATCGCTGCCCAGGGACAGGCTCCGGAGCTGCACCTTGGGCATCGGCAAGGCCAAGGGCGGTGATTCTCTTGATGGACCACGTGGAGCACAGATTTCCACAGAGAGTGTGAACAGAGGCGAAAAGGAGGAAAGCACCTGAGCGCCGGCTTCCTTTCTTAACAGAACAGTGCATGTGCTACGGAGGGGACAGGGGTGAGAGGGCACAGGGACAGATGCCTCGGAGTCACGCCTGGCATAAATTATGTAGGGATGGGCATAGGGTGGCAGAAAAGATGCAAAGAGTTTCTCCCTCAGAGGGAGAGAGAGAGAGAGGGAGGGAGGGAGGGAGAGAGAGAGAGAGAGAGAGAGAGAGGGAGAGAGAGAGCCTGTGTCCGTCTGCTCAGTGCAGCACTCACTAACACGCTTGTGGCCAGCAGAGCTTGCAGCCAGCAGCAGTCCTCCCGGGTGGGCAGCACTGCGCTCAGGAAAGGGCTCTGCCGTGGCCTCAGTGGGGCTAGAAGACACACAGAAACAGACAAGGACGAAGCTGGAGTTGCCTGTGAAAGAGTCCTGAAGGAGCATGCAAACCACAGCAAGCTCCCCATGTGCCAGAGCCCCAGCCCAGGGAGTCCCTGGGCCATGCGCACCTACATGTCCCCCAGCCAGCAGACCCTGAGGGATGGTGGGAGGCACCAAACGAAGCTTGAGAGACCTTGTACTGTAACTGTACGCCCCTCCCACAAATGTGACTGAGACTGATTGCAAAAGCTTGGAAATGCAAGAGTCAGAAAGGCAATGACGGAAGATGACGGATTCTCCAACATCCATAGCAACCTGGACCATTTCCACCTGCTGGGTTTGACTATGTAGCAGGGACTATGTAAGAACTTCATCTGCCTCCTATAATGCAATCCTCACAAACTTTCAACTATTCAAATTCTAGTTTTACCTCCATTTCATAGATAAAGAGACTGAAGCTTAAAGGATGAAGAGAATGAGGATTCAGAGCCCCTTGGCTGCTTTCGGAGCTATGGTTTGTGCCTGTGATTGGTGGAACACTTGACTTTTGAAAACTGAGGCTGGGTTGAATGGTGAGAAACAGGGGAAATAATGTGTGGTCTGTGGTCACTCTAAAAGGACATGGAGACTATGAAAACGAGGTTGATATGATGAACATGACCTCATCCAGAGGTGTCACTAAGACACTGGAGAAGGGAAGTCATATGAGATAGAGTTTAGAGTTAGTCTCAAATCTATAAGAGTTGACTTACACAAACCCAGAGGGAAGATTTCCAGGGAAAGATTAATACACCAAAATAAGACACATCTTGCTGTATTAGAAAAGGTAACCTTCTCCTGGCCCAGGACTGTCACAAACTGGTTGGAAATTTTTCTGTCCTGCTTCACTGATCAGACATCTTTCAATATTTACTTGAATTTATAAACTATTTTTAAAAGAATTAATGATTTAGAGTGGTTATGGTGTTGTTAGTCAGCCACAGCATAACACGAAACAGTTGTATCTGAATCTTTTCTATTATCTAATTAAAGTCAGTTTTACCAAAGAAGTGAATGTTGAGAGAAGAGAGGCACAGAATAGTAAATAATTGACCAACAAGTAAAATGTGCACAGTTCTCCTGAGCTCATTCAAAGCAGAGTGATCATAGTAAAGAAATGGAAAGCCAAAACAAGGAGCCCCAGGAGTGCAGAGATGACTTGTTCATAGAATTTTGCACAAGTCTAACTTCATCTTCCTGAAAAGAAGTAGAGAATATTTCCCTTCTCTTTCTTATATCATGTGAACCCTTGATTTAAGGATAGAGCCTTCACTTGAATAAGGGTAGTATTTATGTATTCATTCATCAAAAGATACATATTTAACTTCCATCTGTTAAGTAGTCACCTGTGTACCTGTCTGAGAACATAAGTACTATTTATAACCATGCTTAGTCTGTGGGATAAGAAAGAAATCAAGGACATAAGGAGATGGTCTGTAACCTCTGTGTAAATTAGAGCTGTTCATAGTGCTGTAAGAATAGAAACCAGCAGTTTCTAAACTGATTGGAAAACTCACCGGTGGCCAGAAGATTTCTTCTTGAATGGCGTTGAGTCCATTGTCAGCAAAACTATAAGTAACATTCTGGTTTGGGGATGTGAGTGTAATTCAAAAATGATCATAAGTAGCACACACCATGCATTTTACATTTCTTTTCCAATATTGCCTACTTGTCTTTAATAAGCCATCTGGTGTATTTTACACTCATTGATACCAAAGATGTAAGTTTGCTAATTTGGTATCAGGAATTATTCTTGCCTTGAAAATCAAATCAACCAGAATTTCACCATCCAATGTCACTTATCTATTGAAGTGTACACAGTGGTCCTCCCTTATCCATGCAGCATGGCTTCAAACTCCCAGTGAATGTGTGGAAACACAGATAATACAGAGTCTCATATACACTATGCTCGATTTCTCTCTACATGCATACCGATGATGAAGTCTAACTATAAATTAGGCATAGCAAGAGATTGAAAAAGTGACAAATAGAATAATTATAACAGTATGCTAAAATAAGTTCTCTAAAATTTATGAACTTATTTATGGAATTATTCATTAATATTTGAGAATTGTGGGTAACTATGGTTAATCACAACCGTGGGGCAAAAAAAATAGATCTGACTTCTGAACTTGTTTGGGGGCTTTCAAAGTATATTGAGAGATCCTCAACCAGCTCTAAGTCAGATAACCACGTCTGCAGATTGCCAGTGCCCTCGTCAAATCCCTGCTTAGAAATCTACTTTAGACCATTTCCTTGTTTATCACACACAATCACAGAACTGAAAACAATGAGGAAAATATCAGTAAGGTGAGTTAGTTTGCCTTTATAGCCACATTAAAAATAATGGGGAAAGCCAAGGAAATTGGAGGACTAAAATGACATCTAAGAATTTTTCGTGGCTCCTGGTTGTTCATGGCTAGCCGGTCCTTCATTACCATAGAGAAGACACGAGAAAGAATTCATGAAATCAGACGTGATTGGATCACTTTATGTGTTACCACATATGTTGTCTTCATTTCCCAAAAACAACTTTCAAATTTGAATCATGTTTTTGTAACAACTTTGCATTAACATAAACATAATGTACACAGACACTCACACGCACAAGACCAATAGCCAAGAATGTGTTCTTGAGAAGTACGAGGAGTTACTCCTCACAACGCTCCAGTGAAGCTGCCTGGCTGGAGCACGGGACGCACATGTCTCCCTGCCTCGTCCGTGTCGCGCCACTCACAGGAGTTCAGGCTTCCACTCTCTCTCACCTCTCCAAGCCCTGCTTCCCGCAGGAGGCCTTCCGGGAAGAGCTATCCAGCACCAACCTCTGCCTCCTTTGACCTTTTGCCATATCTACCAGTGTAGCACTTGAACAAATGCTGCTTTCTTCCCTCTGTCGTTTATCTTACAGGGATTCATCCTGTTTATTGGACTAGATTGCATGGAGGCTGAAATGTGATTTCCATATCTACAAAAGCATCCGGCCCCGTGCTTACTTAGCATAGAAGATAAATGATAAATACCTATTTACCAAGTATTTTTAATGGGAAAGCTGTGCAAATCCCAATGTTGGTAGGTATTTAGTTGTTGGAAATAGTGAGGCTAACTCTGAATTGAGATTCCTTACAAACTTTCCTTCAATTAATTCTTAGTCCTTTCTCACAAAATATGTTATCTAGTTTCAAAAAAATCTGGAATGGAAGGCAAGGCAGGGCAGAAAGTACAAGTCCCAGACTTTGATAGTCTTTTTAGAAAGTGCAGCTGTGAAGTGGTGGCACTTCAGTGCCTCAGGCTTTTTTTTTTTTTTTTTTCCCCGGCACTGGGGATCGAACTCACAGCCTCACACCTGCCAGACAGGTGCTTAAGCCACTGAGCCAAACTCCCAGCCCTCATTTTTTGAGGCAGAGTCACACTATGTAGCTCAGGCCAGCTTTGTGCTTACGTTGTAGCCCAAGCTGGCCTCGAAAACACAACGCTCCTCCTACCTCAGCCTCCTGAGTGCTGGGATTAAAGGCGTGCACCACTACGCCCGGCTATGCCTCAGGCTTTTGATGTCTGCCTACAGCAACCTCTGCTAGCTGGCTGTACAGATCCAGAGTTAGTTAACCGGAAGCATGATTTTTCATAGGTTAAATGAAACAGGTTATTTTATATCATGAACAAGATGAAGTAAAAGACATATTTCAAAATCCATTCCCTTGGAAATCTCTAAACTTATTCATCTCAGTTTCATTCTTCCAGGATATAAAAACCAATTATTGAAATAATTTAAATAATAAGGGGTATTTAATGAGCATTTACTAATACTCACACCTCAATGTCTAACAGCCACCATCCTGCTATGCGTGTTTATGAGTTCTATTTTAAATTCCACACATCAGTAAGATCAGCAGCTTTTGTCCTTCTGTGTTCAGCTTCCGTCACTTGCATAATGGTCCCTGTTCACTGACTTTGTTGCAAATGGCAACATTTCCTTCTTTTTGAGGAGTGAATAATACTCTGTCTTATGTCTGTAGGTTGACATCATATTTTGTCTTTTTATCTTTCGACTGCCACTGAGGTTAATTCCATATTTTAACTATTGTGAATAATGTTACAATGAGCATGAAAGTTTAGAACTCTCTCTGAAGTATTAATTTAATTTCCTCTGGATAAATGCACAGAAATGAGATTCTGCTGTATCGTATGTATTCTGTTTCTAAGTTTTCAAAGAACCTCCACACTGTTATGCACAATGGCTGAATCGGTCAAGCATTTTAAATACTTAAAAATCATTACAAAAAACTTAAAAAGTATTCATTGCATTATGTAATGCTAGAGCGCAATGGCTATTTTCCTTTAGACAATCACAATTACCACTCATTAAAGATTTTACTAGTACATTATACCTACTACCTTGAAATATGACCAATGCATTACAGTTATTTTGAAGGGATAAAACTTTTGGACAGACCCTTTATTTCAAAATCAACTAAGAAAACTAAGAGACCTTCTGCCTTTTGACTTTTGGTTAGTAGAACTTTTAATATACTAAAGAGCTGTGGAGAAAAGAGAGCAGGGTAGGAAGGATTTGTTGACGCAAATTTTCAGACATAAAAACCTAGGCAATCTCAACATCAATCTACTGGAAATAGAGGATGCATTAATCCTAGAATAGCCACGTGAGCATAACTAAAACTTGGCCCTAACCCTGATTTCTAGCATACCTGAGGGTGAACTGAAAGAAACCTGGGCTACTTAACTTTTGATTATAATGGGTATAGATGATCAGAACAACGACCAGTGAGAAGAGGTATATTTGCTTAACTTAATTGTATGGGAGTAGAGAGGAATTCATTTTGGTGAGGATTAGCTCCATTGATCTCTGTAGGAGCTTATAATTTATAGCAAATATTCTGGTTTAAGTGGAAATTTTTCTTGCTGAGTGATTCACAGAAAACCATAGGGCCTCAAGCTTCTCTGAGGCTCTTACCTGATGGCAAAGCTTGAGTAGCTTAAATCACTTTTGTGTCTGCTTGCAAAAGAATCCCGCTTTCCCGCAGCACCCGATTCCGTTTGGTTGCTCTTCGTGGACACCATCGCTGTCCCTGCAATAGCACAGCACCGTTAGTGGGAGGGCGTGGAATGTCTTTACAAGGGAATTTTGAACCACTTTTAAGGGCTCAAATATTTCCAGTCTCTTGACTAGAAAGGGAACGGGAATGTTCAGCTATGGATAAATCTAAGAGGATGAGGTGCAGCACGTTTTGACACCCTTCAACAAGATGAGCGCGTGAGGACTGAAAGTCCGCATGGCGTGTGAAAATGAATACCTATTGCGTTGCGTCTGCACCTCGCTAATCCACCACCCTCCTGTCTTATTCGAGAGGACAGCACCTGAGGAGCCCTCCTGCCACAAGCGCGGTCTGGAGCCCCCACAGGGCACTAAGGAAGCGTCACTGCAGGAGCATCAGCTCCCTTCTGTAAATGCTGGTCAGCTCGCAACTCATTGTCCACGGATGTCACTATTTCATACTTGAACTTGCACGCAAGGATTTGTTTTTCATTAACTGTGAATTTTGAAGAATTTCTTCCTTACAGGGGATGTGTATCAAAACATTTGGGAATTGCTAAAACTTGAAATAACACAGAACAAATAATTTTATCTTTTGCAAAATGGGGATAGTAGGAAGACCCTGAAGAGTGATTTGAAGGATAGATGGAAGAACGTTTCAAATTTGTGGATGGAATGAGCAATACGAAACTGTTTTAAGAAGGAAAAAAAAAAGTTTCATGGAAGCTGTTCCCCCTTTCCACATGTGCATGTTGGTGTTCAGTCTTGTCATTCATTTCCTGAAACTCTGATTCTACCCAAGAACACTTTCTCAACATTGTGGGTTAGGAAGCCAATCTCAGGAAGAATTGTCAGGAAGAATTGGTGTGTGATATTGTGATAAAAAATCACATGATGAAAAATGTTTCGGAATTTTAATGTTTCTCATTCACTCTTTAAAGATCTGCATTGCCTGCCTGGCCCGCCTGCCCAGCCTGAAGGCTGGGTGATCAGAGGTGGAGAGCAGAAGCTGCCGAGGAGGTGCACAAAGTCAGGGTGTCAGCACCTCTACTCCTCTGTCCCTGCTCACCCAGGTGGATAAACAAGATAGGACCTTTTCTGCTGGCCTTAACCATCATTTCTATACTTACACCAGTCAGTGCGGGAAGTTCCTACGGGATAAACCTTTAAAACCATGTAACGGTTCATTTTGAGCAATGACTGACAGAAAGAGACACAGAGGAACCTTGATATCACAATTCTTTTGATGTAATTCTTTTCTGAACCATTCTAATCCATCAAAAATCTCAACTGATTCAAAACACAGTTCTGGAAGAAGAAGAGCATCCCTTAGCCAAGTGATTCTTTGGCTTAATTGGTAGCGATTGCGTCACCCAGGTGAGATCCCTCCCTACCTGTGATTCTCAGAACCTTCACTTACAGACGGAGGCAGGGGGCTTCAGGTTGACAGATGTTTCCTTATTTCCTAGCTACCTTTTGCCCAGGAAGGAGAGGGTTAGGAAGGCGAGATCTGAAGGAAAACCTCACAGAACACTAATGGGGTTACCGACTGTCTCTAAGGCTGGCCCTTTTAGTAAAAGGGATAGAAGCTGAGTCTTGGAATGTACACGACAACATGCCCAAACTGGCCTCGGAACAATAGAACTACTGGAAGTCTCCAGTCCAAGTATGCGCTAGTTATTAAAAAAGGTGTGAGAGTGTGGGGGGAGTTGGAAGGGACGAGGGGAGTGCTTCTGTGAATCTCTCAAAGTTTTTCACTGACACTTTGAATTTTCCCTGTGTCATTCTTAAACAGGCCTCTGAGAATACAGCAATAATTTTTGTAGTTTTGGTAGCTTTCCTAACGTGGAAATACGTGCAGATTTGGTGGGGACTGGCAAAGTCTCTAGCTCGGTGTTGACTGACTGAAGGTCAAGGTTGCACTGGCTCAAATGATCTCTTTCCACTCCTTTCAACCCCAAATTCAGTCATCCTGATGGTCCTCAAGAAGAAGCCTAACAGGGTCTGCAGGCTGCAAAATAGGGCAGGTGCAGAAGTTGTAGCAGTGTATTGTTACCCTTACCCCGATTTCAATATTGCTTCAGAGGCTTGAGGGAGAAAGGAAACAATAAACAGGAAGACAAAATCCCTTCCTTAAAATGGTAGATAAGCATCTGGATTGTCTCAGATTTCTTTCTTAGTTTTATTAATCTCTATTTTTATCTTTCAAATCTGTCCATCATCTATCTTTGGCTGATAATGTACAAATAGCTATTTGCTCATATTTTAGGTCAGAAAATATTGGAATGGACTTATGCTTAACACTTTAGGTAGATTGTTAATATCTTGCCACAGCTTACTATAACTTCCTGATGGACAACCTGAAGATTTCTTGATATAGCATTAAACATTGCAAAGAGCATATAACTGAGAACTATGACTATCTGAAAGAAATTAAAGTCCTTTTGTATATGATCAGCATTTTGAGTATCTTTTATTTCTAAGAAATGACTTTTTAAAATGCAACAGAAAACATTTCATCCCTGGCGTACGTAATAGGACTCCATGGTCAGACATGTCTCAGATATGATTTCCATATGGAGAGAAATAATTCCACCTTATTCTACCCTCTTGAGAAATCTTATCAGTTCAAATGAATGAAAATAATGTGGATTTTTTTCTTAGATAATCCTGAATCTGCTCCAATTTGCTAAACAGTTAATCACTACAATTATTTACAAAATTTAGTTATTACAGTATGATGCACCTAAAAATGACATCACATAATCTGAATAAAAGCCATGACTTTTAGGAGCTTAAAAAGCAGCAATGCTACAAACCAAGCCAAAAAGTAGAGGAAACATTCACCTACTTATTACACAGACGTACACACACACATACATGCACACACACACACACACACACACACACACACACACTCAGGTCCATCAAAAAAAGTGATAACTCAAATAAAACAAAATTATCATAGTAAAAAGCACATTGCTATTAGTCCCCCTAAAAACACTGTCTCCCCTTACCTCAAACACATTTGTCCCATACTTCTTGCCACTTTCTGAAGCAATTTGGGATGCTCTTTTTTGTATCTTTTGAGATGTGGGAAAGCATACAGTGAATGTTGCTGCTTTCATCCAATAAAAGCAGGCTCGTTAAATACCTTACAGTGCGTCCTCATCTACTTCATTCACAAACCCGGTACCATGGGACCTCTGGCTCTTCCCTAGTGTTAAAATGATCACGAAAGGTCATTGTTTGGAATTGACTCAGGACACTGAGACAGCCACAACAGCACAACTGTAGATATTAATACTCTGAGGGGGACTAGCAGCAATGTGTCTTTTACTGCAGTAATTTTTAAATTTAAACTTTCGCCATAATTTGTGATCAGCCTGTCACAGGCAGCTGAGTTAGTTAGAAATATTACAGGCAGTCAAACAGGGCTGGGCCCTGGAAGGAGCTGGTGCAGAAGCCCAGATACCTTGGGATCTTGGAGGAGACAGACACCTCCCACCGTGGGCCAGATCTCAAGACAAAAGATAAAACAATGCAACCACACCCAAAGTATAAACATCAGGGAATGATAGTCTAACTAATCTTTTTTTTTTTTT
>RJWM01036332.1:0-18211 GCA_004363535.1 Dasyprocta punctata | reverse complement strand
TATGTTTTTATCTTGCTCTTCTTTGGATACACACAACATTTCTTTAATAATGATTCTCATTTCATTTTTTAGCTGAGAGAATATTTCTGATTTGATTTTCTCTATAGCTTCATCAAGCTGTTTCTTTATTGCATTTTCTATCATTTCAGAAAGTCCGTTTGTGTGACTCCCACTGTCTTCCATTTCAGTATCTCTTGGGGTTGTTCTTTGTGGGCTGGGGGACTGAGACTGCCTCTTGTTCTTTCATTTTGTCATTTTCTTCTGGAATCTATGTACCTCTGTGTCCTGCGCGGCTGGCCAGCGTTCCCCTGAGGTTCGTGCTGATTCTTGCGGCGTGCAGGATCGCAGGACCCAGTAGGCTGGGTCCCGTGCGCAGCAAGGAAGGGCGGCCTCCCGGGGTGGGGCATGCAGGTGGAGTCTCCTCCTTTACTGGGTGGGGGCCAAGGCCTCCCGGTCCCAGGGAGCTGTGCTGGGCACCGCGAGTGACACGGACCCAACCCTGGTTCTGTCTGCAAGCTCGGCCCAACAGCCGCAAAAGCTTTTCAATAGGATGAAATCCCAGTTGTTGATCCTTTGTGACAGTTCCCATGCAATTTGGGTTTTGTTCATAAAATCTTAGCCTACATCAATGTCTTCAAGAGTTTTACCTATTCTATCTTTTAGCAGATTTAATGTTTCTGTTTCAATATTAAGATCTTCGATCCATTCTTATTTTAGCTTAGGGCATAGTGAAAGATATGGGTCCAGTTTTAATCTTTGGCATGTGTAGAGCCAGTTTTTCTAGCACCATTTATTAAAGAGGCTATCTTTCTTCCAGTGAATTTGTTTGGCACCTGTGTCAAAGATAAGGTAGCTTAGTGTGTTTGCAGTTGTTTCTGCATCTTCTAATCTGTTCCATTGATCTTTGGGTCTGTTTTTGCCAGTATCACACTGTTTTTATAACAGTAGCTTTACAGTATATTTTAAAGTCAGGGACTGTGATGCACCCTATCTTGTCTTTGTTGTCCAGGATTGCCTTTGCTATTCTAGGTCTTTCTGGTTCCAGATGAATTTTAGGATTGTTTTCTCTAATTCTGTGAGATATGCTATTGGAATTTTGATTGGGATTGCATTGAATCTGTATAACAGTTTTGGAAGTATGGCCATTTTCACTGTATTGGCTCTTCCTTCCCAAGAGCATGGGGCATCTCTCCGTTTTTTATTATCTTCAATTTCCTTTTTCAGAGTACTATAGTTTTCAATATAGAGGTCTTTTACATTGTTAGATTGATTCCTAGATAGTTCATTTTCTTGGATGCTATTGTGAAAGTATTGTTTCCCTGATTTCTCTCTCAGTGAGTTTGTTATTCGTGTACAGGGAAGCTATTGAGTTTTGAGTGTTGACTTTGTAACCAGCTATGTTACTGAATTTGCTTATTAAATCTAGTAGTCTTTTGGTGAAGTTCTTGGGGTCTTTTATGTAGAGTATCATGTCACCTGCAAATAATGATAGCTTGATGTCTTCCTTTACTATCTTTATTCCTTTTATTTGTTTCTCTTGTCTAATTGTTCCAGCTAAGATTTCCAGGGCTATGTTGAATAGGAGTGGAGACAGTGGACATCCCTGTCTTGTTCCTGATTTTAGAGAGCTAGTTTTCAGTTTTTGTCTGTTTAGTATGATGTTGGCTGTTGGTTTGTCATAGATGGTTTTTTATCAGACTGAGATAAAAACCATCTATTCCAATTTTCTGTATGATTTTTATCAAGAATGGGTGTTGAATTTGTCAAAACCTTTTTCTGCATTTATTAAGATGATCATATAATTTTTGTCCTTGGTTCTGTTAATATAGTGTATTATATTTATGGATTTATGTATGTTTAACCATCCCTGCATCCCTAGGATGAATCGCACTTGGTCATGGTGTATAATCTTTTTTTTTTTGTATAATGTTCTTGATGATTTGCTGCATTCTGTTTGCCAGTATCTTATTAAGAATTTTTGCATCTATGTTTATTAGGGAAATTGGCCTATAATTCTCTTTCTTAGTTAGGTTCTTCTCTGGTTTTGGTATCAGGTTAATGCTTGCTTCCAGGAATGAATTTGGGAGTACTGCTTCCCTTTCAATTTCATTAAAATTTGAGACGTAGTTGGTTTATTTAGAATTTTTATATCTTCTTGATTCAGCTTTGGTAATTCATATGTATCTAGGAATCTTCTGTTATTTTCCATCTTATTAGAATACAAGTTTTCAAAATAGGTATAGATGATTTTCTGGATTTCTGCAGGGTCTGTTGTGATTTCACCCTTTTCATTCCTAATTGCATGGATTTGGAGTCTTTTTTTTGGATAAGGTTAGATAAGGGCTTGCCAATTTATTATTATTATTATTTGATACTGGGGGTCGAACTCACAACTTTGTGGTTGCCAGGCAGGAGCTTAAGCTGCTGAGCTATATCCCCAGCCCCTGTCAATTTTATTTAATTTTTCAAAGAACCAACTCTTCAATTCATTGATTCATTTTTTTTGTTTGTTTGGTTTTTTTTAGGGTTTATATATTTATGATTGTTATTTCTTCCTCTTAGATTGTTCCCTTTACTAGGATGTAGCAACTTTCTTTATCTCTCAATCAATCTTGGCTTGAAATTCACTTTATCTGCAAATAAAATAGCTACCCCTGCTTTTTTCTGGTTTCTTGTTGCATGCAGTATTGTTTTCTAACCTTTGACTTTCTGTCTACAAATTTTCTTTTGAATTAAATGTGTTTCTTGCATGTGGCATATTGTTGGATCTTCCTTCTTGACCCATTCTGCCAGTCTGTGTCTTTTGATTGGTGAAATAAAACTATTAACATTGACGGTTACAACTGATATGTATTGATTTATCATTGTCATGCTATTTTCCTGTTTTAGGTTCCTGTTTTTCCCCCCTCCCTCTAATTATTTGCCTTTCATGGTGGATTCCTTCTGTTGGGGTACATGGAGCTGTAGTCCTTATTATCTCTTTCTAGAATGTCCTTCAGAACATTTTGGAATGCTAGTTTGATGGTCATAAATTTCTTCAAATGTTCTTTGTCATGGAAGTAGCTTATTTCTCTATCAATTTTGAAAGATAGCTTTGTGGGCTACATCAATTTGGGTTGAAAGTTGTTTTCCTTTAGAACCTGGAGTACTTCATTCCAAGCTCTCCTTGACTTGAGGGTTTGGGCTGAGAAGTCAGCTATGATTCTGATGGGCTTTCCTTTATAGGTGATTTGTTTCTTTTCCTTAACAGTTTTTAGGATTCTACCCTTGTGTTGAATTTCTGGAATCTTGACTGTGATATGCCTGGCTGTAGATTCTTTTTGATCATGGCTAATGGAATTCTATATGCCTCATTTATCTGTATGTCATTCTTTATTTCTACCAGGAAAGTTTTCTTTTATGATGTCTGTGAACATTTTTTTAATGTCATTTGTTGTATCTCCTGCTTTTTAATTGACTCCAATCAATCTTAAATTACTCTTTTTTGTCTCATCTGGCAGCTGCTGGGTTGATTTCTCATGGTCCCTGCTATTTTTGAGAAAGCTTTTTTTCCTGGTCACAAACTACAAGCCTGTCTTCAATATCTGAGATTCTGTCCTCACGATGGCCTAACATGCTTCAAATACTTTCAATGGCATTTTTATTCTCTTGGATATCTACTTGAATTTGCTTTATGGATTCTGTTTCTTTACTATACTGAGCTTTCATAATGTTCTTAAGCTTGTCTATTTTTTTTTTTTTGTCTGTATCTGCTCTCATGTGGTTAAGCATGTATATTTTGGTAATCTCTGTAGTTATCTGTGAGATCATTTCTGATTTCATTTTTTCCAGAGCCTCATTCAATTGCTTCGTTGTTATAACTTCAGAGAGGCCTGGGGGGGGCCTTCAGATTGTCCCATTTCATTGCCCCCTGGATTTGCTTTTGGTGAACTAGATGTCTGGGGTTGTATTTTGCTTAAGTGTCTCCTCATTTTCTTTTCTTTTTTTAGTTTAATTCCTGGCATGGTGCTTGTAAGTTGCCTATGGTGGGTTGCTTTATTGCTAGTAGTTAGGACCCTTACATGATAACTACTTCTCTGAGGTATCTTCCAGGTGTAGGTGCTTTTGAATTTTGAGTCTGTTGGAAGATCTTACCTCTTCAGTTTGTTGGAGATGAGAAGTTGTTGCTTGTTTGGTCCAGTCCCTGGTTCTTTGGTAATCTCAGTCATGGAATACCAGGACCAATGACTCCAACCAGGCTAGTCCTCAGTGTCTATTGCTCCCTCCACTGCCTCATCTCTCTGCAGAGGCCTCTGTGTTGCCTGCCATCACTGTCACCGTGACTGTGCATCCACAGGTCTGAACTGTTCCTCTTGCATAGTGAGCCCTGTCTCAGGGAGAAGGTGCCACTGGCTACCGGCTTCTTCTTCATTGAAATTTTTCTCTTTACTCTCTGCGGGATTTATTTATTTATTTATTTATTTATTTATTGTTGGTGTCGGGGATCGAACTCACAACCTCACACCTGCCAAGCAGGTGCTTAAGCCACTGAGCCGAACTCCTGGCCCTATTTTTTTTGAGGCAGGGTCACACTATGTAGTTCAGGTTGGTGTTGCTCATGTTGTAGCCCAAGTAGGCCACAAACTCACAACGCTCCAACGTACCTCAGCCTCCGGAGTGCTGGGATTAAAGGCGTGCCCCACCACGCTCAGCTGGTTCGGTGGGCTTTAATTTGCACTTCCTGCCTATTAATTTTTCATGAAGCTCAAGGGGACTTCCATTTCATCTTTTCCCTACCTACAGGGCCCACTGTCCCTATACTAATATTCAAAAAAGTTGAAAAAAATATGTTACGTGTATGTGCCAACTTTCCATGATTAATGTAATCATTGTGTGCTGCAAACAGGTATAAATAAATAAAACAAAACAAAACTGCAGTCTATAGTTCTATGACTCTGAGACAGCTAAAATAAAGGCTAGCAACCACTGGCTTCAGAAATGTTTACCAATCACCCAGAGCAGGGGGAATTGGAACAAAGATTAAAACAAACCCTGGACTATAATCGCCTTTTTCAAACCTACAAACTAAATTGTAAACTTCGGGTGAGAAAAGAGTAGGGTAAGGTCTCCAGCAAAGTGAAATGGTCTGAACAAAGGCCAGCTGCTTTCCTTGATCTTTCCTGTCTGTTAGATAAAGAGAGTTAGTGGGCCATAAATATAGAAATATGGCCTGGTTATTAAGCATGCAGGAAGAGGGAGGGGAAGTGGAGTATGACTGGGTTGGGGAAGGGAAGCACCCCAGGAGAAGTCGCCAGAAGGGCCTGCAGCGGTCAGGTAGGGGAGCACCCAATCTTTGCTGATTTGGTTGTGGCTCTTGGGCAGGAGACACAGAGATCTTGCTGGCCAAGGTGATGACAAGTACATGCCACTTTACTTAGCTTAGGTGACTTTAGTGATATTTCTAATGACTCAGTTGCACAGTGCTGAGGTGTGGGCAGAATAGGGCAGGGTACAGTACAGTGCAAACACTGCCTCCTGTGCCCATCGCACATAGTCACGTCAAAATCTGCACGTGTCAGGTGTTGCATGAACTTGTGTAGCATGTGGGTAAAATGCAGTGATTACAAGATTGTTTTAAATAGTCTACACCTGTATGCCTGTGAGGACAGATGTTTATGATTATTAAGTAGACATGCAAGTTTTCTGTTATTAAACTTGTTTTCTTTGTTATAATAAAAAATGTAAGCCAGGCATGGTGGCACCTGCCTGTAATCCCAACACTCAGGAGTCTGAGGCAGGAGGATCTTTTCGAGTTTGAGACCAGCCTGGTATACAATTTAGCTCAGCAGCACAAATGCCTGCCTGGCAAGTGCAAGGTTGTGAGTTCGATCCCTGGTACCAAAAAAAAAAAAAAAAAAAACTATGAATAATAAAGGAAACTTTGTGGTACTTTATACACATGAAATATATATTTTATTTGTAGACTAAGACAATTCCTCTGCCAGGCATGGTGGTGCATGCCTCTGATCCTATGGGAGTGTGAGGCAGGAGGATCATCATGAATTCAAGTTTGGCCTGGGGTACATAATGAGTTCAAGGCCAGTCTGAACTATGCAGTGATGATATTGGAATGATAGAGGACCTCCAAATAATATAAGGGAAATATTGTAATTCCCAACTCACTAGATATGCAGTATGCCGAATTCATGTTCCCCCAAATCAAAGAATGAATTCTAAGGAACAATAGAGGCTAAGAGTAGGAAATAGTTATTGAGGGAAAGATAGCTTCTGCTTAAAAGAGACAAAAGGGGATCCAGAAAGTGGGTTGCCCATGGACCCAACTCTCAAAGGAAGTTTTATAGAGAAAAATCACAAGGTTGGTACAAAATCACAGGATGGGTATAAGGTGGGTCAAAACTGTGGGTATCCAATAAGATTACAGGTACAGTTGCTTAGGTAATATTGATTCAATGGGAAAGCAGATCACATACCAAGGTGCCATAGGTGCATAGAAAGAACAAGGACCTTTCCTGGAAAGCAGGTCTTGCCCTCCCACCCAGGTGACTGATACCTCTTCAGAATATGATCACTATTGCTTATCCCTCCAGGAACCATGTAGGTGTAGTCACTTCATGTTTGTGTTGAGAGCCTGCCCTTCAATGAAGGCACCTTTAGCCACAGTTGTAATGTGTTCTCATCTTCTGTACTGACTTCTTCGAGGGCCTAGCCCTGTCTAACTGCCTATAATATGTCTACGTAACTTAGCTGTCTACAATATTGAGACACTATCTCAAAAAAAAAAAAAAAAAAAAAAAAGAAAGAAAGAAAAAGAAATTCCTCTTTATTCAGTGTGGCCCGGGCCACACTAATGCTTTGGCACTCAAACTATGGTCTGTACACAAAAAACATTGGCTATACCTGTGAGTTTATTAGACATTCAGAATGTCAGGTCCAACCCACAGCTACTGAATTGCAATCTGCATTTTAACAAAATCCCTGGCATTAAAGGTTGGGTACAAACTGGGCATGGTTGTTAACAGAGCTAATCACAGGCTGAGGCAAGAGGATCACAAGACCAGTTTGGGGAATTTAGTCCCTGTCTCTAAATAAGATTTAGAAAAAGAGGTAAGGATGTGGGACAGTGGTACTGTAGAGAAGAGCGTACTTAGTTAGCTTACTAGTACGGCAGCTAGTGACTGGAAGTGAGACAGCAGATTAAGGTGTGGCAAAGCCAGCTGGGGATGTAGGCATGAGCTGTTAATTACAAAATCCCAGGACACATGTGCAAAACACTTTCTAAAGTCTTACATGTGCATTTCTCACAAGAATCTGAGCAGGTTTTCCATAAGATGGCCTAATCCTGAATTCAGCCTGAGGAATGGGTGATACAAAAAGGACAGTCACCATTGAGGTTTTACTACTGTGTTCTCTCTTCCATAGTAGCCCCCCCTCACACTGTAGGACGTACTTATTTGTTTCCTTTTACTTGGTCCAAACTTGCTCTGCGGAGACTGCTTCTTTTCCTACCTTTAATAAAACTTTTCTACTGTTTGCACTTGTTTTGACCAATTCTTTGCTCAGGACAGAAAGAAAACACCTCCAGAAGGAGACTCCAGCACCCCAAAACCCAACCAAAGGGTCTGAGATACAGTTAAGTGATCAGCTAAGAATAGACAATGAACTAGGACTTTGGACAGATAATGAATTTCATCAGAAATATGTGATGCAGCCTACACCCTGCTAAAGGGAGTTGCAGCTCCTTACCAAGCTCAGGAGTTCCAACAAATTTAAATGCATTGAACTTTTCAGGCAGCATGAAATGCAGCCCACTACTTACAAAGGGAGGTCCAGTCACACCCTACTAAATTTCTGAATTTCCAGAAAATTATAATGCAAATTAACCAGTTTCTTCTAAGATACTAGATTTCCCATAAATGCTACATGTCAAAGAACCAGGTTAAAAGCCTGTCTCTTGGTTACTTTTCTCTCATTGCTGAGACAAAGTATTTGATGCCCAAAATGAAAGATGGAAAGGTTTCTTTAGCTTACAGTTTTTAAGATTTCAGCCCATACTCACTGGCTCCAAGGCAGGGTGGCAAGGCTGTTCATGACAGCTGCAAGTGACAAGACCAAAAAGGGCACAAAGGGAAATGCACCTCCTTCCCTCCTTTGTATTGTATGCCAGCTACCCACCCCTGGGTGGGTGTAGTACTCACACTGCCAATCCCAGTGCTAGACAATGAACTAATCACAAATGCTAGACTCAGCTGCCTCCATGACTGCATGAGGCTTTGGGGGGACACCAGACACAAACCATAACAGCCTGATTCCCAATTGGCTATGATAAATCTACAGATTCACCTGTGATAGGTGACCACAAAACAACTGAGCAATTTCTTTTTTTTTTTTTTTTTTTTGAGACAGAGTTTCCCTATACATTTCAGGCTGACCTTGAACTCACTATGTAGTCCAGGCTGGTCTCAAACTTATAGCAATCGTCCTGCCTCAGCCTCCCAAGTCTAGGATTACAGGCATGTACCATCACGCCCCAGCAAAACTGAACAATTTCTTGCTTTATCTATAATTAGCTCGAAATTGGGTGGGGGAGCATGTGGCCACCACATTCAGGACCCCTTCTAGCAATCCAGGAGCTAGACTCCTCCTTATTTAAAAAAAAAAAAAAGGAAAGAAAGAGAAAGAAAATCTCTCCTAACCTCTTCCTTTGAACCACATCTTCACTCTTTTGCATTTGCAGAACCGGAAGCCTGGTACACATGATACCAGCGCAGGCCTAGCTTGTCAGTTCCCACTCCTACATGCACACAAAGCTTCACACTGATAGCAGCCATGCTGCCTTACCTTGTGATGGAGAAAGCCTCCAAGACTCAAGTCACCATAACTATGCATCAATTTTGTTTTCACAGTACTGTAGATCAAGCGCATGGTAAGTGTTCTACCCCTCATCTACACTCCATTTTTTTGTGTGTTGTTTTTTGCAGTGTTGAGGATTGAACCCAGTATCTCTGCACTGAGCTACACCCCTAGTCCTCCCACCCGCTTTTTGGAGACAGGTCTCACTAAGTAGCTAAATTTCCCAGGCTGACTTAAATCTGTGATTCTCTTGCTTCAGCTTCCCAAATAGCTGGGATTATAGCTATGTACCGGCCTGGGATGATTTCCATCAATTTCTCCCCCCCCCCCCGTGTGTGTGTGTGTGTGTGTGTGTGTGTGTGTGTGTGTGTGTGTATGGTCCTGGGAGTTGAACCTGGGCTGAACTACATCTCTAGCTTTTAAAAAACCATTTTTTGGGGGACAGTATTTCACTAACTTACCCAAATTGAGTTCAAACTGTGATCTCCTTCAAGATAGCTGGGATTACAGGTGTGCACCATCATGCCTAGCTGAGGATAGATTAATCCTAATTTATCCTGGTATGTGATAGGTGAAAGTAATATAATTTTAAAAAAAGAAAGTGATATAAATTTAGACAATAAAATAAAGAAGTTGAGTTCTAGTATTCTTACTGTATAATCTTACCTGTAAAGCCCTTGAAGGTTGAGTCTATTTCTCTATTTCACTTATCTAACACAGTAACAGTTTGTTTGTTTTGGATTTTTTTGAGAGGTGTTTCTCTATGTAGTTCAGGCTCAGGCTGGCCTTGAACTCAGACTCCCAAGTGCTGGGATTACAGGCATGTGCCACCAAGTCCAGCATTTTTTTGTTTAGTAAGACAAGGTCTCGCTATATAGCACAGGCTGGCTTTAACTCATCACTCCTCTGCCTCAGCCTTCTGAGTCTGAGATTACAGGTGTGCACCATCATACCAGGCTAAGACACAAAGATATGAGCTGCTAATAGGAAATTCAGGCATTGTGGCAGGCTGATGGGACATTTATTAGGGAGTTAGGTCTTATCAAACTGCATCGAAGTGTTTGCATTTCCAAAAAGACAGCATTATTTGATACTCAAAAATTAAATGGTTCTAACAGTTCCAGGCTCATGATATAATGTTACACGTTATGCAAATTATGTTAATAATTTAGCATTATAATACAAACGATATCAAACTCACGTACTCACAGTAAGATTTTATAAGAGTATTCAACCTGTAATTCCAGCACTTGGGAGACCAACACAGGAGGATCGCCTTGAGTTGGAGGCCAGCCTGGGCTACATAGCGAGTTCAAGGCCAGCCTGAACTACATAATGAGACTCTGTCAAAAAAAGAAAAAAAGAGTATTGACACAAATTCTTGTTGAGTAAGCATATGCCTGGTGCCTCATGCATTTGTGTGCCCACAGGTCCCTAGACTGATAGGTGGCAACAGGATCTGGAAAGGTGGATAGTGACACACACAAAACAGAGCCAACGTCCAGGGAAACCTTAGTTCTTCCTGCTAAACTATGTCTGAACCAGACAAAACTGTGCAGGCAAATGTGTCTACATCTGGTGAGCAAGTGAGAGACAACTAGTACATGACATACGTTTCAAGTATGTATCACACGAATGGCTTTTCTTAAGTCAGCGATGACAACTAGTCTAGCAGGTTCTTCTTGTCCCCTTGAGGGAAAAGCCTGTATAAACAGATAACTTGTACAATGTGTTTTGGGTTAACAAATTTAGGGTTTTATGCGAGGATCCTTCACCTATGAACAGATTCTATCTAGAGACTATGAAAGATGCTCTTCTAGCTGATCAAGTATCTCCCCTGTGGTTTCAGTCTCCACGACTTAATAATATCTCATTTCAAGAGGTATGTGGGTGGAGTTTATGGGGGATGTCAGACTCAGGAATTTGAAGTAGTTACAAGCCCAGGACAGAACAAAAATAGAAAAACATGCCAAAGGTAAGATCTAAAATATGAGAAACTAAATAAAGCCAGAATCGAAAGTTAAGCTCACAAAGCAGAAAAGGCCAATAATAGGATTCAGAATACAAAGGGAATCCAGGAAGACTGATATCAAATAGTAAGGTTTCTGTATATTTTTCTAAATGGGTTGAATATATGGACAGTTTCTTACACGAGTGGGTTGGGCAAAGCTGGACAGAAGACCAGGTCACTTCATACATCATTTGGCCAAAGGTTCATATCTGCCAACCAACCTTGTTATATATCTATACAGTATATTATGGATTGTATCCGTCAATAGAAGAATAGCAATGTTAAGCAAATAAATGATTACATCTTACATTTGTCCCTGAGGGTTAATTTTCTGTTGTAAGGTGTGTGTGTCTCTCTTGGAAGAGGTCATCCCTTGGAGATTCATGTGTGTGTGCTGGAATTAATTACTTGGAGATTTATCAGAGTTCCATTTGAGCTGTGTGTGGGGCCCATGGCTGTAACCCTAGGACTCAGGGGGCTGAGGCAGGAGGATTGTTGCACATTCAAGGCCAGCCTGGTGTATACAGGGAGTTCAGTCTGAACTATGTAGTGAGATCCTCAATCAAAAAAAAAAAAAAAAGAAAAGAAAAAAATTTAAAAAAAAGGATTCTCATTTTTATGCTGTAATGTGCTCCTGCTAACAATAATACTCCAACTTTGCAGAAGCCACTTGCTCATTTATCACGTGCTTAACAGTTTTGCTTGTTTGGTTTTGGTTATGGTTTTAGGTTTCAAGTTTAATATTTTGGTGATTGTTTACTCTTTTGGGTTTCATAGCTATAAGTCATGTTTGGTGTTAATTAGAGCTATGTTGTCCAAACAGGTGAACTTCAGGTGCAGGGATGTCTAATTAAGAAGTAGATCAAAACACCTAAACTGGGCATGGTGGTGCATATCTGTAGTCTCAGCACACAGGAGGCTGAGGCAGGAAGACCACCAAAAATTGAAGGCCAGCCTGGGCAATGCAGTGAGTTCATGACCAGCCTGGACTACATGGTGAGATCCTGTTGCAAAAAACCAAACCAAACCAAACCAAACCAAACCAAACAAAACCTGTACCTTCCTCTTCTCTAATATGAAAATATAAGGCTATTGCTAAACTCCATGCTTAGGTGATAGTTACATTAGGCAAGATTTTTTTTGAAAATACATACATAGCTGAAATATGGTACTTTTACCACATTTCAAAAATATACCCATTTTAGAGCCACGCGTGGTCGTGCATGCCTGTAATTCCAGCACTTGGGATGGTGAGGTAGCAAGATTGCTATGAGCTTGGGCTATGTAGTGAGTTCAAGGCCAGCATGGAATACAGTATATAGCAAGACTGTCACTATAAAACAAAAGAAAATCATCTTGGATTTAAGCACAGGCCAAATAAAAACACTTTCTTCTAACTGACCTTGACCATAATACTGTATAATCTTAATATAATAAATACAATAATATAATCTATATTAATTATTATTATTTTGGTACTGAGAATTGAACCCATGGCCTTCATACTGAGCTAGCCCATTTGTTTTATTTTGTTTGAGACTGGGCCTCATTTTGTAGTTTAGGCTGGCCTTGAACTCACTGAGATCCTCCGGCATGAGCCTCCTGAGTGCTGAGGATTACAGGTATGTGCCACCACACTCGGCTTCTTTTTTATTTTTAAGACAAGATCTCACTAAATCACCCAATTGTCCAGGCTGGGCTCCAGCTTTCTATCCTCTTGCCTCAGTGTGCTAGAATCCTGGGATTACAGGCATGTACCACCATGCCCGGCTGCAGAATACAATTCTTACAAAAGATTTTCTGCCAGGAGGATCCCCACACTTCAGGCCAATGTACTCTCCGGTAACAAGCCCTCAATGAAGTTTTTCTCCGTCTTAATAAAATCCAGACGTTTCTTTTGCTGCACAAATTGACTTCAAGAATTAGTTTTCTCCGCCACCTCCCTCAGGCACCCCTTGGCCAATCAGCTAAAAGTCCTTATCGTTTTTTTTCTGCCAGCTTTGTTCTCCTTCCACTTGGCAGAAGAATAAAGAGATAGGCACAAAGACACATCCTTACACTGACACAGCAAGCTCCAGATCCACAGGGGTCATCTCCTGTTCTCCTTAAAAAAGTAAACCGTGCTTACCAATGAAATCCAGCTGTCTGTTTGCTTTTGTTTCTTTCAGTCTACTTCTGATAGTCTTTATTTTTAAACTTACATTGAAACATATTCCTCACTTAAACATTTTATAGTTGTATTTATGTTATTTTGCTTTTTGAGACAGGGTTCCCCTGTATAGTCCAGGCTGCCCTTCAACTCCCTGTGCAGCTCAGGCTGGCCTCTAATTCTTAATCCTTCTGCCTCAGCCTCCTGAGTGCTGCGATTACAGGTGTGCACCCAGCTACATTTTATAACTTTTATTAATTGACTGAAATATGTGTCCATTGAAAATTGTTAAGAAATTGAAGAAAATAAATTACCCATGGCTCCATTGGTCTTAGTGATAGTTTTCTGCATGTGTATGTGCATACTGATATTCCCACAAATATTAAAAGTGATCTGACAAGCAGGGGTTGTGGCTCTGGGAGAGGCTTGCTAGAATCTGAAAGGCCTGGGTTCAGTTCCTAGCTTGTCAAAAGAAAAAAAAAAAGTAATCTCCTGGTGCATACTATTTTTAGCCTGGACATGTCTCTATATATTTTTTATTCTTATTTTGGCAAGGCTGGGCATTGACCTTCATTCACACTGAGCTATATCACCACCTTTTTCTAATTTTTAGATAGGATCTTGCTAAGTCATTAAATCGCTCAGGCTGGATTTGAATTTGAGATCATCTTCCCTGACGCTCGCAGCATGCTGGAGTTATAGGTTTGTGCCTAGGCCTAGCTCACAGATACATTTTTCAACTTTTTTTTCAGTGGAGGGGAGCAAACTCAGGGACTCATGTGTGTTTAGTAAACACTCTACTCTGTTTTAGTTTTTTTTTTTAATTCAGTTTTTATTTTTATTTTATGTACAGGATGTATATATTTATTTTTGAGACAGGATCTCACTGTGTAGTTCAGGTTGCCCTTGAACTTAGTATGTAGCCAGACTGGCCTTGGATTTGCAGCAATCCTCCTGCCTCAGTCTCCTAAGTGTTGGGATTACAGGCAGACATGCACCACCATGCCTGGCAACATAATTGTTCTAATCAGTTCTTCTTCCTGGTATACCAAGATTGAGATTGCCTAAGGGTCATAAACACTACTATAGGTTGGTGCCAAAGAACCAAGGACTAGGCCAAGTAGGCAGCAACTTCTAATCCCCAATAAATGGAGGAGGTAGGACCTTGCAACAGACTCAAAACCCAAAAGCCACCTATACCTAGAAGACATTGCTGAGAAGTAGTCATTTTATAAGGGTTCTAAATATTAGCAATAAAACTACTTGCTATAAGCAATTTACAAACATTAAACCAGGAACTTATAAGAAAAAAAGGGCTGGGGATATATAGTTCAGCGGCACAGTGCCTGCCTGGCAAGTAAGAGGTTATAAGTTCAAGGCCCTGTACAAAAAAAAATGAATAAAATGAGAAGGCACTCAAGCAAGATGCAAACCCAAACTTCTAGCTTATTACAGATGAGCCCAGGAGGCAATGAAGTAGAACAATTCAAAAGCCACCCATCTGGACTCTCTTAAATGGTAACAGCAGAAGTAGAAAAGCAGATGAATGAGGCTCCAGAAAAAATTTCTCAGATAACTACAGACATGGTGATCGTCTCTGTAATTATGGAAGACATGGTTAGTGACTCTAGAGCAAATACAGATAAAAAATAGAGGAGCTTAGGAAAATGATGGAAACCATGAATGCCCAATGTAGGAAAGAAAAGGAATTCATGAAACATTCAAACAGATATCCAGGGGATTAAGAATGAGACATTGTGAGGACAGAATCTCAGATATAGAAGACAGGATTGTGGTCAGTGATTATAAAAGGAAAGATTTCTTAAAAATAGCAAGGGAGCATAAAGAATCAATCAACAGCTGTTAAATGACACAAAGAAGTATAACATAATATTGACTGGAGTAAATTAAAAGGCAGGAGATAGTACAAACAACATTAAAAACTGGTTCACAGAAGTCTTGACGGAAAACTTCTCAAGCAGGAAAAAAGAATTTGACATATAGATAAGTTAAACAGATAGAACTCCAATCAGTCATGATAAAAAAAAATCTACACCAAGGCATATGAATCAAGATTCCAAAAATTCAACACAAAACCAGAATATTAAAAGCTGTAAGAGAAAAGAAACAAATCACCTATAAAGGATAGTCCGTCAGAATCACAACAGACTTCTCAACACAAATCCTCAAATTAAGGAGAACTTGAAGTATTTCAAGCCCTTAAAGAAAACAGTTTCCAGCCCAGATTGATGTACTCTGCAAAACTATCTTTCAGAATTGATAGAAAATACCTCCATGACAAAGAACACCTGAGGAAATTCATGACCACCAAAACAGAACTTCAAAATATTCTGAAGAGCATTCTAGAAAGAGATAAAGGATTACAACTCCATGAGCCCCAACAGAATGAATTCACCAGCCAAGGTAAGCAGTTAAACAGAGGGGCAAAAAGGGAACCAAAAATAGGAAAATAACATGACAAGGATAAGTCAGTACATAGTTAAAACCATCAATGTTAATGGTCTTAATTCACCAGTCAACAGAAACGAATGGCAGAGTAGATCAAGAAGCAAGATTCAGGAGAATGGCTATGGCAGCGTGGGGCAGCAGCTGGGAGTCAATGGACAAGCAGAGGCAGAGTCAGCTGAGATTATGACTGTAGACAAAGCTGGGAAGGACAGTGGAAAGGCCAAAGCCAAGGCCATGTCACACTCACAGAGAGCTGGGCAGGAGGTAACGGGCCCCAATGGAGCTGGGCTCATTAAGTCATCTCCTTCACTGTGCAGCTCCGGACCCAGAGATAGTTCACAAATGATAGAGCTTCTTTCATTGTTGTAGACCCTTAATAATGAGGTTGATTGGCCAAAACTTAGATCATAAAGTTAACTTGTAATCTGTGTGAGGACATGTTGTACAGTGGCCTTAATGAATTGATAATTTTCTATTAAAATCCATTCTTTCAAGATTAAAAAAAAAGCAAGATCCAACAATATGCTGGATTCAAGAAACACATTTAATTCAAAAAGAAATTCATAGACTAAAAGTCAGAGTATAGAAAGCAATACTGCATGTGACAGGAACCCAGAACAAAAGCAGGGGAAGTTATTTTATTTGCAGACAAAGGGGATTTCAAGTCAAGACTGATTATGAGAGACAATGAAGGTCACTATATCCTTGTAAAGGGAACAATCCAAGAGTAAGTGATAACAGTTATAAACATATGTGCAACAAATACCAGCACACCCAACTATATAAAACAAATATTAATGGGCATGAAAAATCAAATGAGGACTGATACAATTGTAATAGAGGACCTCAATACCCCACTGTCACAAATATACAGACCAACTAGACAAAAAAGTCAACAAAGGAATATTAGGACTGGACCAAACTTTTGAACAAATGGACTTAGTAGATGTCTACAGAGCATTCAACCCCACAACATCAGAAAACACATTCTTCTCAGCTGCACAAGGGATGCTCTCCAAAATGATCATATACTTGCTCATAGAACATGCTTAAGTAAATGCCAAGGAATTGAAATTATCCTGTGCATATTATCAGAGTAGGGAAAAATTTTGCCAGCTGTTCTTCAGACAAAGGACTGATATCAAGAATATAGAAAGAACTCAAACAATCAAACCTCCCAAATTTAAAGACCCAATTCCAAAATGGGCATCTGAAATGAATAGACATTTCTCAGATGAAGAAGTAGAAACAGCAAGTAAATATATGAAACGTGTTCCACATCACTGGTCCTTTGAGAGATGCAAATTAAAACAATTCTGAGATTTCATCTTGCTCCAGAAAGAATGGTTATTATCAAGAAATCAACCAGCAACAAATGCTGGAGGGGCTGTGGGGAAAAAGGAACACGTCTCCACTGTTGGTGGAGTGTAGGCTGGTGTAGCCACTGTGGAAATCAGTATGGAGATCCCTCAAAACATTAGGATTGGAGGTCCCATTCGACCCAGCTATTCCCCTTCTTGGTAACTTCCCAAAAGCATTAAAAGCATCAGACCACAGCTACATATACACACTTATGTTTATAGTGGCGTGGTTTGCAATAGCTACATCTTGGAAACAGCCCAAATGCCTATCAACTGATGAATGGATAAAGATGTGTGTGTGTGGCGGCTTCCAGGAAGATGGTGGAACAGCAAGGAGCAGAGTAAACAGCCTCGCTATGTGACAGGAACCAGAAAGAAGTGGGGGTAGTTTTTTCATTAGCTACACAGTGGACAAGAAAGATACGGCACTTTTATTCAATGGAAAGCTACTCAGCTATAAAGAAAGATAACCTGAAGCCTCTTGTAGGTAAATGAATACAACTTAAGATCATGTTCATGGATGAAGTGATCCAGAGTCACATGGGTGAACATCATGTTATCTTCCTAGTACAAAAAAACTGAAGGAGTTAGTAGGACTCAAAATACACAATACATATTGTAAAAATGAAAGGGGAGGAAGCGTCTAAAAAGGGAAGGCCATGGCCATTATTAATCTATTATCGTGATTTGAGTCCTGTATTGTTTTCACTGTTCTGTTTAGTTTGGTTTTATTCTATTTCGGTATGCCTAATTTTATTATATTTGATGGCATGGACAGCTATTTCAAAAATAACAAAATACTTTATGGTAGCCATTATTGATATCTGATCACCTTGTTTTGAAGCCCTGTATTGTTCATTATTTTGTTTTGAGTGATTTTATCCTATTTTGATTTGTTTGATTGTATTATGACTGATGATATAGGCAACTGCTTAGATGATAACAAGAAGCATTATGGTAACCAGTGTTGTTTTACTATTGTTTTGAAGTCCTGTATTGCTTCCATTGTTTTGTTTTTATTGGTTTTATTCAGTACTATTTTGTTTGATTATATTAGGCCCGATGGTATGGGCAGTCATTCTGAAGATAACAAGAGGCATTACAAGGGGAAGGGAGGAAAGAAGGAAGGGAAAAGGAAAAAGACATAAATTTGTATATATGTATACATAAGATAGTTAAAATGACTATACTACTACATGCATTAGTTATTGAAAAAGAATAATTAATATTCATATGGTTAGATCAATTTTACATGTCTATATCTGTTTTTTTTTTTTTTTTTTGCAGCACCGGGGATTGAACTCACAGCCTCGCGCCTGCCAGGGCAGGCGCTTAAGCCACTGAGCCAAACTCCCAGCCCTGGTTTTTTTT
>RJWM01036331.1:0-18245 GCA_004363535.1 Dasyprocta punctata | reverse complement strand
GCGTGACCCTGTCTCAAAAAACTAGGGCTGGGAGTTTGGCTCAGTGACTTAAGCGCCTGTCTGGCAGGCGCAAGGTTGTGAGTTCGATCCGCAGTGCCACAAAAAAATAAATAAAAGATTTGCAGGGGTAGCTGGGTGTGGTGGCACACACTTTTAATCCCAACACTCGGGAAGCTGAGGCAGGAGGATCATTGTGAGTTCAAGACCAGCCTGGGCTACAAAGTGAGTTCAAGGCCAGCTTGAACTGCATAGTAAGACCCTGTCCCAAAAAATAGGGCCGGGGATTTAGCTCAGTGGTTTAAGCGCCTGCCTGGCAGGCGTGAGTTTGTGAGTCCGATCCCTGGTACCAAAAAAATAAGCAAACAAACAGATTTGCAGGGGCTCCTTGGGGAGGACGCAGAGCCTCAGAGGTCTTCAGCCAGGCCCAGCCTCCCGAGCCCGAGTCACTCCTCAGAGGGGTCTCCCCAGCTGTGTCCTGCTGTGCCAACCCTTGGGAACAAGGTGACGATCTGCCGCCCCCACTAGGTGCCCTCGGCCCTCCTGACCTTCTCGTGGGACACGGCCGTGCTGGAAGACATCAGGGCGGCAGGGGCTGAGCCTCCCGTCCTGAAAGCGGAGCTCCTGGCGTCCATCGAGCAGCTGTCCTGAAATAAAGGCAGAGTTGGCTTCTGCCCGCGTCTGTCTTCTGCGCTCCCGTCCCCGTCCCTATCCCCAGCCGTGAGCGGCGTCTGGAAGCTCCTGCTTGGGTGCGAGCCCTCAGGCAGGGGCGGCACTGACTGGCTGTGAGGCTGTGGATCCAGGCTCACCCCAGAGACTCGGCCCCTTGGGGTGCCATGGGGAGGCGCCCGTGCCCGTGTCCCGGAGTCCCAGGGCAGACAGGTGGGCAGAGCTGCTTGGGCCGGGTGCGTCGTGCTGTGCGTCAGGGTGGCCCGTCCAGCACGGGAGCTGGTGCCAGCCGCAGGGCGGCGCTGGCCTGACAGCACGGAGCTCCACCTTCTAATTTAAGAACCTGAATAAATGGATTGGAGTACAGCTTCCTGCGCTCACTGACCACGCCATGCAGGGCCAGGCCTCAGCACCGGAGACCTGCCGGCACCCGAGACAGGGTCCCCCTGCACTCCGGCATTCATCCGGTTTGTCAGTGATGTTGATCAGCTCAGTCAGAGATCTGGGGGCTCTGGATGAGGGCCTTTGACGACGTCAGGTGGCCCAGAGAGAGCTGTGGCCCGAGGTGGGCCTGTCCCTGGGAGCGGCTCCCCCCTCCCAGAGGAAAGTGCCCCCCAGACACCTCCCAACAGGTGCCACCTCTTAAAGGGCCCATGTCTCAGCTGTCGCCCTGGGGACCAGGTTCCTGCCCTGTTGGCCCTTAGAAAACACGCCCTCACCGTGCCCTTGGAGGCCCTCGGGCCTGGCTCTCCTGTGGTTTGTGCCACAGCATTGCTGAGATGGCCTCAGAGGCAGGATGACGAAACCGGGTTGGTGTGTCCAGCTAGACCTGGGGTGTGGGGGCTGCAGCTGGCCGCGGGGCGCTCACCGTGCAGAGGACTGGGGCGTCACCTGTCTCCCATCCTTTGCCAGCTGTTTCTAGGACTCACTTTTAGGCTGCCAGTGCCCCAGTTACACCGGCCTAAGGGGACCCTGAGGTGGGCTCTGCCCCCCGTGGGAGACCGTGGGGCCCCACTTGGAACCAGATGGGAAAATTAGTATTGGGGGGAGGCCGCGCTCCCGCTGTGGATAGTGCCACACCTGGCCCCTGCGGCCAGCTGCTGGGCCCATCACAGCCCGGACTCCCTGGTCTGCTCTGACTCCCACCCTCCCGAGGGGCCCAGCGTGGATGGCACTGAGCCCGGACCCAGGGGCACAGCAGCTCAGTCGCCTGGTGTGCGGGTGGGACGAGCCCTCCCCGCAGCCAGCTCAGCAGGTGGTGCTTTCTAGGGGCACCCAGCTTCTGCACAAACCCAACCCCCTCTCCCCCCGCCCAAGACCCAGTGCGCGGGACGGCAGACAGACAGACAGGCGGAGGCCGGGATAGAGAACAAGTTTATACACTTCCACGTCAGGCCAGAGCCCGTCGGAGCCACAGGCGTCCGGCGATTCAATTCATTTACAGGCAAGCGTCTGACCCGGCACCTGCGCGCCTCGGGGCCGAGCAGGTGCCCGTGCAGGTCACACCTCGAAATAATGCTTTATTAAGGACAGATTAATATGCAGCTTTGGAAGGGAGATTTTTACAAATGTCGAGAACTGATCAGGCATCCATATAAATCCATATAAACCTTTCCAGACCCAGGAGGCCTGCGAAGCGGGACAAAGTGCTCTGTACACAGGCGTCGGCAGTGCCTTCAAGTATCGGGTGCGCGGTGGGCTGCTCAGGAGGCGCCCAGCGGGCTGGTGGGCAGCGGCCCCTCGCTGGTGTCCATCCCCACGGCGCCTTCAGATCCGGACAGGGCTCCGCACGGGTCCTGGGCCTCTGCGGGGGAGAGGGGCTGCTGTTCCCACGGGCTCCTGTAGTGGGGGAGCCTCACCCCTCGTCTCCTTGAGCGCACCCCTGCTTAACCACACTCAGTGCAGGGCCTCGGACTTCCCTCTGCTCACCCCGATTTTTTGTTTTTTGAGAGAGAGGGTCTCTTTAAGTCTCCTAAGTTGCCCAGGCTCGGCTCAAACCTGCAGTCCTCCCGCCTCAGCCTCGCAGTGCTGGGGTGACAGGTGCGCGCCGTCACGTCCAGCCCCTCCTAGGTGTTGTCACTTGACCGGCCACTGCACGCGGGGGCCTGAAACCGCTCCCACTCCCATACCTGGGGTGTCCACCATCGCACAGTCGCCATCCTCTTCCTCCTCCTCCTCCGTGTCCCCCTGGAAGCCATCCATGTCCCCGATGCCAAGCTGCACACAAAGGGACAGAGACGTCAGCAAGGAAGAGGGGCAAACCCCTCAGTCGCTGGCATCTGTCATGTGACCCCTCCTTACACTGGGCAGCCTTGAGCAACTGTCCCGGAGGCAGCTCTGCACTTGAGAGGTGCGTGGGGAACCCTCTGGGTGCCCTGAGCTCCTATCTTGGGAAGCCACCGCCGTCATTGTCTACCTCGTCACAGAAGCCATCTGTGATTTACTGAAGACACACACACACACACACACACACTTCTGGTTGGCTTGAAAGCGAAATTGACCCAGGTGTGGTGATGCACAAACTGTCACCCCAGCACTTTGGGAGGCTGAGGCAGGAGGATGACAAGTTTCAGCCTCTCTGTGCAACTTAGCAACTTCATAAGATGATCTTGTTTCCAAATGCAGAAAATTAAAAAAGGCTCTGATGTAGGTCACTTATGAAGGTCCTGGTTTCAATGTCCAGTACCCCTCTTTTTGGGGGGCTGTTGCCTGAAACACACACTTTCTCTGAATCTATTCATTTCAATAACGAGCTGAGCACTCGGCAGGGCAAGAGTGTCTTTGGTGCCTTCCGGCCCCGCCGCTGGGGGTGCCCGGAAGTGGGGGACAGATCCTCTGCTCAGAGCGGCCCTCTGCGGTGGAAGCGGTGGAGATGCGGGAGGTTGTCCCTGACCCGAACACCGTCCTCCTCCTCCAGGGCCGCACACGCATCACACAGTCCCTCTGTGAAGGGCCACGGGCCGCTGCAGCCTGAGCCCTGGACTGTCACTACCACCGGGGCCAGCGGCAGGGGAAAGGAGACCGCGGCTCCAGCTGGCCTCTCCCCTCTGTCTCCTGCTTTGGAGATGGGGGTCCTGCTAAGTCTCCCGTGTCCCGATTCACATCTGGTGGTCTCCCCAAGGCCTTGTGCTCATAGGCGGGGCTGGTGGGAGGTGACCGGGTTGGGGTGCCCCGAGGCTGGGTATTGGCAGCTAGCAGGGCGGGAGGGGCGGTCACCAGGGCGAGCGCTGGAAGGGTCTCTCTCCTTGCCTGGTTTCTCGCTTCTCTCTGCTTCCTGGCTGCTGTGTGGCGGGCAGTTCTCTGCCCCAGCAGCCCTTCCACGCCTGCGTCTGTCCTGGAACCAGCTGACTATGCACTACCAAATAATCCTGACCTACGCGAGCCGAGACAAGCCTCTCCTCCTGTGAGCTGTGGTCCCAGCCACAGCGAAGTGAGCAAGACACCAAGCTGGCGTGAACTCCAGCTAACCGCCCGCCTCGGCCTCCTGAGCAGCAGGGGTAACACACGCCTGGGTCCTTGCATTTCAGTCACAGGCTGTTCGGCTGCGAATACAGCCTACGTAAAAAACATTCAAACAAAACCAAGGCCGAGGAGCAGCAGCATCTTCGGGCCAGAGCTGTGTGGCAGCGGCAGCGCAGTGGCCCCGACCCGCCTGGCCCTCCTCCTAGGTCCATAACACCTGAGGACCCGACCCTGGATTCCTGAGCTCTGAATGAGAACTTTAAGAAACTGAGGAAATGAGCCAGGTGTGGTGGCACACACCTATAATCCCAGCACTCGGGAGGCTGAGACAGGAGGATCTTTGTGAGTTCGAGACCAGCCTGGGCTACAAAGTGAGTTCAAGGCCAGCCTGAACTGCATAGTGAGACCCTGTCTCAAAAACATAGGGCCAGGGATCTAGCTCAATGGTGTAAGCGCCTGCCTCGTAGGTGCAAGGCTGTAAGTTTGATCCCTGGTACCAAAAACAAGAACAAAAAAAAACTGGAAAACACACAAAGTTCGACACAAACAGCTGTACGCACACAGGGCAGCAGCCTCAGCCTGCAGACGGGGCGATGCAGTGCGGGACCAGGCTGAGCACCCGCCCTGCACGGCGGCTGCCACGTTCCCCCCGGGCTGTGGCTGAGGCTGGCAGCTCCCGGGGACGGTGGTGAGAAGCCCGCCCAGGGGCAGCGCCTGTGGGCCGGGCCGTGGGTGCAGAGGACGCATGGCCTGTCAGCAGCCCAAGGGGAATCCTGTGGCCCTGGGTGGTGGATTCCCGGGGGTCTTTAGAGAACACAGGGCACCTCTGGCCCACCGGGCACCTGGCCAGGGGCTCAGGGTCAGCAGCTGGCCCCGCCCGCTCACCTGCCCGTCGTGCCTCCGCTTCTTCATGAACTGCGTGATGCACATGCTGCCCGCCGACTTCCTCTTCAGCGACACGGGGGTCCCCTGGCCAGGGGGCGTGGCAGGGCTACCACCGCTGCCACTGCCGCTGCCACCGCCGTCCTCTCTGGGGGCCGAGGGCACCATGGTGACGTAGCTCCACTGGCAGGGCACGGGCAGGTGCTCCTGGTTGAAGGTGCGCAGCACCTGCGGGTGCACGTACCAGCACATCCTGAAGTCCGGCCGCTTCTCGTACACCGAGTTCTCCGAGATGATGCGCTTGAGCCTGGCCTTGGAGGGCACGGCAGCGGCGGCGGCGGCGGCGGCGGCGGCGGCGGCGGAGTCCTCGGTGGGCGTGTGCGGGCGCGGGGCGGTGGGGCTCGGTGGGCTGCTGGCTTCCCCCAGGCTCAGCAGGCCGCGGCGGCAGTGCTCCTGGAACTCGCGGATGATCGCCTTGCTCCCGTTCACGTTGCCGTGCAGCAGGGGCAGCAGCTGGGCCAAGACTGGAGGGACAGGGGACACGGCCGGGCCTGAGACACGGGGTGTGGGTTCCCGGGGCCCACACGGGGGGCCGGGACTGTCTACGAGCTTCAGCTGCAGCCAGCTTCGGGGAGGCCTCGCAGGGGTGAACTTGAACAGCACCGTGTCCTGCGTGGGCTCCAGGAGCAACTGTGTAACCCCGGGGGCGGGCGAGGACAGCTCTGGTCAGACGAGTCAGCGCGGCCGACCTTTCCGAATGGCTGCCTCCCCCAGCCCGCACAATGCTGGGGCTGGCGCCACGGACTCTGCACTGAGCTTCACCCCCAGCCTTTTTTGAGATTGGGTCTTCAGAGTTGCTCAGGCTGGGCTCAAACTCGCCACCCTCCTGCCTCAGCCTCCTGAGTGGCTGGGATCATAGGTCTGCATCGCTGTGCCTGCTTACCATCTTTAGCCACTATCCTTGACCCTGCTTTTGAAAATCAAGGAGACACAGCTGTGTCCCAGGGGTACTGTGTGCTGTGTCCTGAGGGTGATTAAAATGACCACGGTCAAGGCTGGGGACGTGGCCCAGCGCTATGCAGAGCAGGAGCTCAGCCTCCACGGGGCCATGGGTTCCATCCCTGGCCCCCACTCACTCTGCTGGTCCCGCTTCTCCCGCTTGGAGGCCTTGGGTGCCGACTCGTCCTCCGAGGGTGCCGGCTCCAGCAGGCAGGCCGCGAACTGCTGTAGCGCCTTGAGGTCGGCGGCCGAGCAGCCTGTGCTGTCGCCGGCCCACACGCAGCCGATCTTCACGGGCTGCAGCACGCGGAGCCGCTTCCCCTTGGCCAGGAACTCGTCCCACTCCTTGGCCTTGAGCTTCTGGCGCACCTTGTGCTTCTCCGGGTCGGCGCATTCCTGGGGGTGGGGAAGGGAGGTGGTTCAGGGGCCCCCTCCCCTGGGCCCTGGCCAGCGCCGCAGACGCCGCCTTCAGGGATGGCTGTCGGCCCTTCCCCGGCCAGTGCAGGACGCTTGTGACCTCGCCGCCGAGCCTTTCCCTGTCACTCAGAATTGCCTGGCCTGTGGTCAGATCAGTGCAGCGTCACACGCCCCGCCCAGCACGGCACGGCAAGGCCCTCAGCCCAACAGGTGGGCGGGGTGGAGTCCGCTCCGGACTTTGCTTCAGTGGCCAGAGACAAAGGGACACACGTGCACCCTCGAGTCTGACCCGAGACGGGCCTGCATCCTCCCGACCTACAGACGACAGCTCCGCGCCCAGAGCTGCTGCCCAGCCAGGTCCCACACATGCACCTGGAGTGCCCCCCGCCACGCACATACTGCCACACCAGGACGGAAACTAGGTCAGGGTCAGCCACGTCCAAGTGACCTACGGCATAGGGACACTCACTCTCCACATCACAGTGGAGTGAGGTGTGGACTGAATCCAGGCCGGCCTCAAACTGAGATCCTCCTGCCTCAGCCTCCCCAGTGCTGAGGTTACAGGCATGTACCACCACACCTGGCTAAGATAAGCTCTGGCTAAATTGCCCAGCCTGAGCTGGAAATTGCTACCCTCCTGCCTCAGCCTCCTAGTGTGTTTGGACAACGAGTGTATGCCGCCACTCCAGGTCCCAGCTGAGCTTCGTCTGAGCCAGTCCCTCACCTCGGTCACACCTTCGTCCTCAGACAGGTACCCGTGGGGCACGAAAAAGCCATCGTCCTCATCTTCATCCTCCCCCACTTCATCGTCGTCGTCCTAAAAGGAGGAAAAGTGACTTCACCACATGCAGAAATAGAATATGAACTTCATTAAAAACACAAATGAGGGCCATGGGTGCGAGTAGCTCACGGGGGCCCCGATTCCAGCCCCAGCACCGCATGTGAGAAGGCTCACGCGCACACATCCTGGGGTTCCTACGCACTGAGGGTCGGGGGAATCCACCCGGGTCCCACCCGGCTGGGGAGGCAGTGGAGGAGCGCTGCCAGGGAGGGCTGAGGTTCGCACCGTGTGTTCCGGCCGCCCTTACCCCTTCGCTGTGGGACAGCGACTCCCCGGGCTCCTCCTCTTCCCACTCCTCGTCGCTGTCCACCTCATAGTCGAGGAGCTTCTGAAGGGAGACACGGCGTCACCACTGCGGTGGGCATCGGAAGCAGAGGGCAGGGCACAGAAACCAGCACGCGGCCACTGTGAGGGCCCGCTGGCCGCCGGGGACGCCGTGGGGCTCACCTTGTCCTGGGCCCAGGGGTCCCGCGGGCGGATGACCGCTGTCTTCTTATTCCACGTCCCCCAGTAGGCCGGCCGGTGGTTCTCAGAGAACTGCAGGAGCTTCATGCGGCCGAACTTCCCCCGTTCGGGCACGCCGTCCCCCTTGCTGGTCTCCACAATCACCACGTCTCTGAGGAGCCAGACGGAGCTCAGAGGTGTCCCGCTGCCACTCACACCGCAGCTACACATGTGCACACCCCGGGGCCACTCGGCAGTCTCCGTGGCCTTTCTACCAGGTCAGTGATCACTGACCGGTGGCCCTGCCTGAAGATGCGCTATGTGGGTGGAAGGAAGCGGGATCCCTGCTAGGGGAGTGTGAAGACAGGACTCTGGGGCTCACACTGAACAGGGGAGATGGAGGAGAAGAGGGGACAAGGGGCACCAGCCAGCAGCGGGCACCAGCGACACTCGGGCTGGTGTGATCCGACCTCACCTGTTGGCAGCGTTGGGGTCCCGGCTGTAGCCCCCCGTGGGCCCGGACCGGAGCGGCCGGCGGCCTCTGAGGTCCTTCAGGAAGGAGACGTCTCCCCGCTGCTGCTGGAGGAGCTGGTCCAGCCGGTCACAGAGGTCCTGGTCCAAGGCGGCCCGACACCGAGGGGCCAGGACCATGTGCTCTTTAATCTCGAACGGGGCAAACTTCCCACAGGAGCCGGCCAGGGTCTGAAAGGCAGAAGCCCCGTGTGACACGGGCCGGAAATGGGACGGCCTTTCCGGTGGGTGGGACGCGCGGGGAACATTCACAGCGGCGTGGGAGGGTTTGGGTGCTCGGGTCCAAAGAGAGTTCTCAGAAGCTGGGTGCTGCGTGAGTCCGTCTACACCCGATCCTGGAACGGCACCACCGCAGGGCCAGCGGGTGAGTGGGCTGGGTCCGGGTCCTGACTACGAGGCCTGCTAACATCTGTCAAAACTACGGCAAGGCCTGGAAAGGGCAAACTATTCTGTGCAAATTGTCCCTCAATAAACCTGTATAGATACATGGAAGGACAGAAAGACAGACAGACAGATGGGTGACAAGACTCTAGACACAGGAGGGTGTGCCCTCAACCCTCGGCCAAGCCCACGCACCGGCTCTGCCCGGGGAGGAGACTGAGACCCGAGGAGAGGGACCGGCGTGCCAGGAGCCACGACATGAAAACACAGAATGATTCACAACACTGCGGCCGGGCAGGACTCGGAAACACCACGGTAACTTTCTCAACCTCTGCACATTGTCAGTTTTGACAAATCTGAGCCCTCCTCCCTGACCCCCTCCAGTGCCAACACCTGCGGGTTCTGACGATGGCAGGAGGGGGACGAGGGGGGAGGGGGGCATCTATGAGGCTCGCACAGGAGATCAGCTTCTGAGCTCAGGAAGACAGCACCAGAGCTAGCAGCCCTCCAGTGGCACAACACAGAGCTCACAGGGACTGTTAAAATCTCAGTGCCAACCACGCATGGTGGTGCACAGCTATAACCCCCGTATTTGGGAAGCTGAGGCAGGAGGATTCCTGAGAGTTCAAGGACAGCCTGGGCTACACAGTGAGTTCAAAGTCAGCCTGAACTATACACTGAGACCCTGTTTCAACTTCCCCCTCAAAAAACAAAAACAAAAAAACTCTCATAAAACACTAACAACAACAACAACAAAAAACACCCACCAAACCCTGGGGCCCACAGCAAAACCAGCCAGGCTCCAGGACCCTGGAAAGCTCCTTAGTGATTCCCACAAGTGGCTGAGGCCAAGCGTGCACAGATGTCCTCACAGAAGAGGGCTGGGAACCCCCGCTGCCGTGTGGGAAACGGGAAGGCCAGGCCCCAGACCCATGTGAACACCAGCTGGTTCAGCTAATCTAAGGACTCTGATGTAAAAAGCACAAACTAACTGTAATCCCAGCACTCGGGAGGCTGAGGCAGGAGGATTGTTGCAAGTTTGAGACCAGCCTAGGCTACAAAGTGAGTTCAAGGTCAGCTCGAACTGCCTAATTAGACCCTGTGTCAAAAAACACAACAAACCACAAACTAGATTAAATGAACAAAAAAGGGGGAGGGAGACACAGCACAGTAGTGACCACTTGCCTGGCAGGTGCAAGGTTCAGGTCCCACCCCCAGCACCAGCAAAAACAAACCACCACTGAATTAAAAAAAAGGCTTAGCAAATAAACTAGGAGAATGTATTTATAACCACAGAACATAAGGCCAATTGCCCTAAAAGAAGAAAAATGATAATGCCAACAGAAAAAACTGCCAGGCATGGTGGCACATGCCTGTAATCCTGTACTCAGGAGACTGAGGCAAGAAGATGGCAGGCTGAAGACCAGCCTGGAAAAAATACTGACTTAAGACACCATGCGTCAAAATAAAAAGGGCTGGGGTGTAGGTCAGTACAGAGGCCCTGGGTTGAATGCCCAATACCACAAAAGCAAAATGAAACAAAACTCAAAACAAAGTAAAACGAAACACAACACAGCAAAGTTCCCACAAGACTGAAGTAGGTCTTTAGGGGCCATGGCAAGAAGAGGAGATGCAAGCCGGGCGTGGTGGCGCACGCCTTTAATCCCAGCACTCGGGAGGCTGAGGTAGGAGCGTTGTGAGTTCGAGGCCGGCTTGGGCTACAATGTGAGCGCAAGGCCAGCCTGAGCTACACACTGCGACCCTGCCGCAAGAAACCAGGGCTGGGAGTTTGGCTCAGCAGCTTACGCGCCTGTCAGGCAGGCACGAGGTTGTGAGTTCAATCCCCGGTGCCGAAAAAAAAAAAAGAACAGGAGATGCAGCTAAACACTCAGTGGCGGGGCGCGGGGTTGGCGGGGGAAGGACGCGCCAGGCTGTCGGGCCATCTGTGCATAGGGACGGACCGGGTGGTCACCTGCGCACGGGAGGACGGGGCCTCGGGGACGGGATGGGGCTGCGCCTCCACATGGCCTGCACACCAGCCCGGGGAAGCAGCGCTCCATGCCACTGTACTGCGGCTAAGCCCGGGCATGGCGAACGCCCGCTTCCCAGGTGAGGCCCAAGCCGTGCTTTCCTTTCCCTCCACACCCCAGCCCCAGACCTTTCTTTTAAAGTTTTACTTTGAGACAGGGTTCTCACCAAGTCACCCAGGGTGGACTTCAACTTGCAGTCCTCCTGCCTCAGCCTCCCCGAGCGGCAGGATGACAAGTGTGCGCCGGGCACGTGTGGCCAGGCTATTTTCTAACACCTACAACAAAGCTGTTCATGGAGCAACCTCTGAAAATTCGGCACCGTCATCATACGTGCCTTTGGGGACAAAGCAAGTGACCAGGTATTGAACCTTCAGACTTTTCCAGAAATAAAAGTGCCCAGGGTTTCCCGAAGCCCTGTCACAATGAAAGGGAACAGGGCAGGTCAGAAGATGCCCTTAGGTCCTTAAAAACAGAAAAGCCTCGTGGTGGTGCACGCCTTTAATCCCAGCACCCGGGAGGCTGAAGCAGGTGAAGTGTTGTGAATTCGAGGCCGGCCTGAGCTACATAGTGCGACCCTGCCTCAAAAAACCAGGGCTGGGAGTTTGGCTCAGCGACTTAAGCGCCTGTCTGACAGGTGCAAGGTTGTGAGTTCAAGCCCCAGTGTCACGGGAAAAAAAACAACACAGCAAAGTCTGAGCACCTAAGTCAGAAGTAAGGGGAAGGGAGGGGCCGCTCACCTTGGGAGCTTGTGGGGTCTTTGGTTTCTGGAAGAACCTGGTGATCTCGGCCTTCTCTGCCTTAATGCGCTGCAAGGGGAGAGGAAACGCGTGTGCTCAGACCTCCGGAGGAAACGCCCCAGTGTCCCCCACGCGAACATGGCATTTGGGCTTCAGCCCTCCACCCGCCGACCCAGCCTTGGAGGCCGGAGCTGTCCTTCGGGCAGAGGCACTGGGTGCTGACCAAGCACGTGTGAGACACGCCGACAGGTTCACAGGCCGGTCCCCACGGACGCCCAAGCCAGGACACAGGACGGCACCGCGGGTGATGCCGCCACTCTGAGGTGGGCTCCCCAGCAAGGCCGGGAGAGGGGCGAAAGCGTAGCACACGCTACCTTTTCTTCCTCACGTAACCGTTTCTCCTCCTCCTTTTTCCTCTTCTCCTCCAGTTTAGCCCTGCAAGACAGCAGAGCACGTGTCAGGTGTTAGTGTCCGGGAGTTTATTCTGCAGGCGATGATTATAGATTTTTTTTTTGGTACCGGGGATCAAACTTGGGACCTCACACTTGCCTGGTAGGCGCTTGTGCTGCTGAGTTGAACCCCCGGCCCATGGTTATAGGTTAGTAGGAATGTCTACTGTAAGGCTATGACATAGGGATTCACAAAGCAAAACGATAAATACTCAGTACACCCGGGTGTGGCGGTGCTGCTTGCCTGCCATCCCAGCACTCAAAGAGGCTGAGGCAGGAAGATCACAAGTCCAAGCCCAGTCTGTGCAACTTAGTGAGTCAGACCCCGTCTCAAAATAATAAAAAGACTGGAGATACAGCTCTATACAAAGGCCGTGGGCTTAATCCCCAGTACCAAAAAAACAAAACAAAATAAGCCCTCAGTATACAATTCTGAAACCTGGGCCAGTGATAATAGCTCAGCGGTGTGGCGCCCGCCTGGCAAGTGTGAGGTCATGAACTCAATTCCCAGTACCAAAAGTAAAATAAAATAAAATACAGAAACTTCAAACATAAATAAATCTCAGCCAGCCAGCCAGTAATCAAGACAAAAACCCGGAAGGGAATGAGTGAGAGAAGGGTCCCGGGGAGACGGCCCAGCAGCCGAGCGCTGCCTGCAGGGGCCCTGCGCGGCCCACGCGGGTCTCCGGTCACCCTGGCCAGGAGCACGAGAAGCGGCAGGGACCTGCTGCTCTGCCTCTGCGCGGACGGCACGGCCGGCCCAGCACGGCGCCGCGGGGACTCACTCCAGGGCCTCCTGCCTCTCCTTGCGCCGCTCTTCCTTCAGCCGCTGCTTCTCCGCCTTCTCCTTCTCGTCCTTCTCGCGCTTCTCGCGCCGCTCCTTCTCCTTCAGCTCCTTCTCCTCCTCCTTCCTCCTCCGGGCCTCCTCTCTGGCACGCCGGGCCTCCTCCTTCAGCTTCTCCTTCTCTTCCCGCAGCTGCTCTTTATCCTGGGAGACAGTCGGGCAGCTGAGCCAGGGCCACCGTGTGACTCCCCGGGGCCGCACCCCCACGTATGAGAGGGAAGGGAATGAGCGGAGGGCCGGGGCAGGAGAAGCCCTGCGGTCCGTGCCCTCAGGCAGAAACTTTTGCAAAGGGGCAGGGGACCGGGAGACGGGCGGGGGAGGGGAAGGGAAGGCTCCAGGTAAAATACACAGGGCAGGGCGGGGGACACGGCTCAGGGTGAAGGCCTGGGCTCGGCCACCAGCACCCAGCACCCAGCACCACTCAAACAAAACACAGAAACCGAAAAACGAACTCTTAATCTGCGCTGATGGAGCTCAGGCCAGTCTTAACGAAAGTCACTGGGCCACACTGAGAAAGACCGAGAGCGTCTTGCCCAGAGCCCTGGGTATTGGGCAGACACAGGCGTCCCCGAGGGTGACGGGTGCGCACGGGTGCAACAAGACCACCATATAACTGCAGGTGGGCAGCGCGGTCCCGGTGCTAGGTAAGCAATCGAGGCCCTAGAAATCGCAGGGCAAGCGGAGCCCTCCAGCCACGCCGAGCTCCCCTTCCCGGGCCAGGCTGACAGTCGGCCCTGCGGCAAGTGACTCTGGGTTCCAGCTCCACGACACACACACAAAAACAAGACAAAACAAGACACCACTCAGAATCTGACCCTCCAAATCCAAGTGTGACACCGAGGAGGTGGGTGCCCTTTCCTGGAGCTGCAGGGGCTGGGGCCGCCCGGCGGCTGTCTCTGGGCGCTAGGCATGGGACACATTCCTGCAGTCCCGACAATCTTGGGAGCTGAGGCAAAAGGACTGCAAGTTCAAGCCCAGTCCGGGCAACTTAGCAGGACCCTCATTACCCAAAAAAGCCACGGGGATGAAAGCTGGGGCCTTACACGGGCTAGCCAAGCACTCACTGAGCCCCACCCCGGCACTTTCAAAGGCAACTGTAAGCTACGGGACACCCAAGCAGAAAGTCAGCAGCAACACTTTTTTTCTTTCTTGCTTGCTCTTTTTTTCTTGAGACAGGGTCTTGCCATGTAGTTCAGTCTGGCCTCAAACTTGCGGTGATGCTCCTGCCTCAGCCTCCCAAGTGCTGGGATTACAGGAATGTGCCAATACTATTACTACTGCTAATAAAAGCTCAGAAGTAGCTGGGTGTGGTGACACATGCTTGTCATCCCAACTATTTGGGAGACTGAGGCAGAAGGATCCTAAATTCATATCCAGCCTGGCTAACTTAGTGAAACCCTGTCTCATAAAGTAAAAAAAGACGGGGTCCAGGGATACAGCTCAGTGCAAAGTCCTTGGGTTCAATCCCTAGCACAAAACAAAAACAAAAAAAAAACAAGGCTTAGAAGGGTCGAGAAGCTGGGCCCGGTGGTGCATGCCTGTAATCTCAGCACTCGGGAGGCTGAGGCAGGAAGATCGCTGAAAGTTTGAGGCCAACCTGGGCTACAAAGTGAGTTCAAGGCCAGTTCAAGGCCAGCCCAAACTTCATAGCAAGATCTGTCTCAGCACACGTTTAATCCCAGCACTCAGGAGGCTGAGGTAGGAGGAGCATTGTGAGTTCGAGGCCAGCTTGGGCTACAACACAAGCCAAGGCCGGCCTGAGCTACATAGTGCGACCGTGCCTCAAAAACCTAGGGCTGGGGGTTTGGCTCAGTGGCTTAAGCGCCACTGAGTTCGATCCCCGGTGCCAAAAAAAAAAAAAAAAAAATCTGTCTCAGAAACAAAAATGGAAGCTCGTATCAAACCAAAACAAGAAAATAGAATAAGGGTTGAGGACCTGACACCAAGATCTGACGATTTAATTTCACAAAGCTAAGTTGACACCATTCATAAGCCACAGAGCCTATTTCCGTCACTGAAGCAAAATGCAGGCTGGTGGCTGGGACAGCAGGGGTGAGGGAGGTGGGAACGGCTCCCCCGAGTCTTCGCAGTCCACGGCCCCCACAGAGCCCCACCCTACTCCGGGGAAACGGCTTACTCTCTGCAGCTGCAGCTTGCTCTTCTCGGTAGAACCTTTGACACACTTCTTGGTTATCTGAAATGAAAGATATTTACATGTATTTATGGGTTTGTTTTTTTTTTTGTCTCTTTGAGACGGGGTCTCCCTATGGAGTCCAGGCTGGCCTTGAGCTCACTTTGTAGCCCAGGCTGGCCTCAAACTTGCAACAATCCTCCTGCCTCAGCCTCCTGAGTGCTGGGATAACAGGCATGTACCACCATGCCTGACCTGAGGTTTACTTTTTTTTTTTTGGCACCGGGGATTGAACTCACAACCCCATGCCTGCCAGACAGGCGTTTAAGCCACTGAGCCAAACTCCCAGCCCTAGTTTTTTGAGGCAGGGTCGCATTATGTAGCTCAGGCCAGCCTTGCTCACATTGTAGCCCAAGCCGGCCTCGAACTCACAATGCTCCTCCTACCTCAGCCTCCCGAGTGCTGGGATTAAAGGCGTGCGCCACCATGCCCGGCTTGATGTTTACTTTTAAATATAGATTTTTTTGAATCACTTTTCTCTGGGGACATGATGATGGAGTCTGTACGGAGAGGGAAGAAAGGATTAAGGGGCCACCACTATTCACGTCTTTTGGCGGGGGTGGAGCACTGGTGATTGAACCTAGGGACTTTGCACTGAGCTGCAATTCCCTGCCCTTTTTATTTTTCATTCTGAGACAAAGTCTCACTAAATTGCTGAGACGAAGCTTCCTGCCTCAGCCTCCCAGAGGGCTAGGATCACAGACATGCACTACCACGTACAGCTAAGAATGTGTTTGCAAAACAAGAGACGTTGCAAACTTTTCCTGATGACCTGTTTTTCAGGCGAGGGCCCCGGGTCTTCACAGGGGGACCACACACTGCAGTGAGCACACACGCACTCCTGCGCCAGGCGGTGAGCGGAGAGGTCGGGCAGCGGACAAAGAAAGGGCTGCTGGAAAACCAGGCAAACGCAGAAAGCAGAGCCATGGGCGGCGGGCTGCAGGGGGATCTGTAGCGGACGGGCGGGCCCTGCCTGTCTGAGGAGGAGAGGGCTCCAGTAGGTCTGAGGGTCACGACTGCTGGTTCTCCTGATATTTCCAGGAGCGGCTGATGCTGGGAATTTTAGACTAACTTTTTAGGCAATGTCCAAAATTTCACACTGCATACATCGATATGTACATGGGCTTGACTTTGGGGGGCTTTCACTTGCTACTCTCTCCATAGTGCAACCATGTCTTTTTTTTTTTTCTTTTTCCTTTGTGTGGCACGGGAGATGGAACCCAGGGTCCTGCACAGACTAGATAAGCACTCAACACCGAGCTGCCCCTAGCCCAACTCTGTTAGGGGCAGGATGGCATGGCGGCACACGCCTGTAATCCCAGCACTCAAGAGGCAGAGGCAGGAGGATCACCTTCAGTTCGGGGCCAGCCTGGGCTACAAAGTGAGTTTAAAGCCAGCCTGAACTACATAGGGAAACCCTGTCTCAAAAAGACAATAACAACAAAAAAGTTTAGGGGCAACATTGCTTGGCAGGGCTGGAGAGCTGGCCTGGCTTTGAACTGTGCCCAGGCTACCCTGAACCCTGCAGACACAGGCGTCCCCTTGCTCTGCCTCAGACTAACGCCCTCCAGGGGGGATGGCTTGGTTTTGTACCGTTTGGTGGTACTGGGGATTGAACCCAGGGCCTTCGCACTGAGCCCCCTTTTCTTTATTTTTTATTTTGACACCAATTTCACTAAATCGCCCAGATTGGACTCAGAACGTGTGATCTCCTTGCCTCATCTTCAGAGTGCTGGGATTTCAAGCATTCACCCCTCAGCCCAGATAGGGATGCAACCAAGAGGGGTCCAAGGCCCCGGCAACCTGTCACCGGAGCAGACCCCACCAGCCACAGGGAAGAGGCCAAGATGCATGGGGAGAGAGTTAAGGCTGGGAGGAAAAAACCATCGGGGCGCCCGTTAGCCTGGCGGAGGCGGCCAAAACAGGTTAGCGCTGAGTTGCAAAACTAAAGACATCCATATCCCTTGAAAGGGTCCCACAGGTCAACGGAACTGCAGTCCAGCAACTTCTTTACGCTGGAAAGCCGAACCCCAAGGAGGACCCCCACACACACTCGACCTTCGCTTTAAGGAAGGGTCAACCTTGCCGCTCGCTGCTGGCAGGCGCCCTGTCCCCAGGGGGCGCGGCGGAGGTCGGAGCCTGTCCTGTGCGGGTGACAGCACCCCGGGCTCGGGCAGCCTCGCTAAGGTGAGGGAGAGGCCTCTGTCTCCCAGAAGGTATTTCCCACGTCAAGCCAGTGGGCCTCACCCTGCGCTGCAGGCCTTGTAAGGGGCTGGAGCTCGGCTTCCCTCTGGAGATTGCAATGACCACCCATCTGCAGCCCCGGCCATGTGACCAGCAAGCTTCGGGCTAACAAGCACTAGCCCAGGCAACTCAACTGCTGCTGACTTTCAGACCAGTATCACCGAGGCGTCTCTAGCACCAACACACATGCGTGCGCGCATACACACACACAAACGCGCGTGCTCCCCTTCCTGGTCAGATACAATGTCATCTCCCTGAAGTAGGACCGAGTGTTTCCAGCGCTCATTCTCCAGTGGCATGCGAGCCTGGCACAATGGCCATCTGGAGCTTGGCCAGTGCATGACCACCCGGCCAAGGCCCGACCCAGGCTCCAGGGACGAAGCAGTGCAGATTCGACCTCCTGCAGTGGGCGAGCCAGGCACCCTGAGTCCAGACATCCAAACTGCTGCGCTCGGTCTGGAGGAGCTTCTCAGGGCTGGGTGCGCTTCTCAGGGCTGGGTGCTTCCAATTTTCCGAAAGGGCAGGAAGCAGTGCTACGGGGGCGCTCGGCTTCCCAGGGACTGAGCAGCAGGGAGAGACAAGATAGAGGGGCAGAGAGAACACCCCAAAGTGGCCCATCCCTGTTGGAGTGGGACGTGGCAAAGCCAAATGCCCCCACTGCTCCAAGGCGGACGGAGGAGCCCGGGACAATCGTCTCGTGGCTGAGGCCAAGCAGGGGAAACCTGTGCCAGGGAACCACCGCAGAGGTCACAACGCTGCCACGCCGTGAGCGCGGAACGCAGCAGTTAAAGGGAGGCGCGTCCCTCATTCCAGCACCGGGGTGCCTAGGACACCCCAGAGTGACAAGGAGACACTTACAGGCTGTGTGTTAGCTGAGGAAACACAATGGCAGTGTGTGTCACCAGGCGGTCGCGGGCAACACGAGGTACGGCCTCAGGGGAGACCAAGGAGGAGGCCACTGCAAGATCACCATATTTAAAAGAAAAAGAAAAAAATGGGGAATACCTGTTTCCAGTGGCCCCTTGGGACGCACAGGGACTTGTTTCCAGGACCCCGGCGGATACCAAAATCCTTGAATGCTAGGCCCTTAAATAATCCCCCCGCCCACCTTGGTCACGTCTACATAA
>RJWM01036330.1:0-18210 GCA_004363535.1 Dasyprocta punctata | reverse complement strand
GATTCTGTGTCAGCCCTGCACACCTGCACCTGGTGGTGTTAACAGGGGTATCGTCACCTCCCTGAGTGAAAAAGGCACTTCGAATCCACCACCAAGAAGACGAGCTGCGGGAACCATGGGGTGACGATTCCAGCACCATGGATCAAATCATGGATCACCGGGGTGTAAGCCCTGATTTCAGGAGGAACTGAGAAGCCTCTGCTGCACAAGCAGCTGTGGCTACGCTGGCCCCAAATGCCTGGCACAGAGAACAACCCGGCCACCACCATGTGACTGCGTAAAGACCAGGACATCGTCGGGGCCCCGTCTGCCGAGCTGGTGGCTTCTCCGGAATGGCTCCCACGCGTGGTTTTCATCCAGCGTGTCCACTGTGAGGTGTGGGACAAGCCACAGCCAAGGCCGGGCAGAGGCGCCACACTGCTCCGTCAGCCATGCGTGGGAGGCCGCCTGGCTGTGGGTCCGGGAGCGTGTCCCCCCGCCCGGTCCTGGCTCTGCAGAGCCGCACGTCAGCCTCAGGCTGGCTCCTGCCCCGGGTCGCCCGGCCAGCGCCCGCTCACGGACGGAAGCAGAGCTCCTCACAGAGCAGTCACTGCTGGCCCCAGCTGTCACTTACAGTAGAGCTGGCTAATCCTCCGCAGCCTGCACAGGCGGACCTGCCCCTCTCCAGATGCCTCCTCCGCCCACCCGGGCCTCTGCTGCACACGGTCCACACCAGACACACACGCCTGTGCCTACTTTTAAAGAAAATCACTGAATACTAATGTTGGGAAGAACAGGAGGGAAAGGGGAAGCGACATTAAACTGTGGAATGGGAGGTTCGGGCTGAGTGAAGTTACATTATTTTCCACCACAAGGGCCACATTTTCCACGTCTGTGGTTTAGAAAACCAGGTGGGTTACAGTCTTTCCTTTCCTGAAACATCTGGCTGCAGGGGTGAGGTGCCATCTGAGCTAATCACAGTCATTTCAGAGGTCTGATTGCAACATTGCTCCTAAAAGTAAAAATATGACTAAGTTGAAGGCATTATTTGCAAAGCCACAATCTAGTTCCTACCTAGATCACTGCTGGAAAGCGCATTCCGTGATCTGACATCTCCCTACTGACAGTGGCCAGCGACACACTTCCTACCGGTGTGGGCGAAGGTCCTTGGAAAGTGTCCTCTCTTCCCTGAGTCCCCACGCATGGGGGACACAAGGGGGTGAATAGCTAACTGTGAGAGTGGACTCGCGTTCAGGACAACACTGCTTCTCCTCATCTAGGTGTGGACCTAAGTCCCAAGGCTCTGCTGGATGTGACGGTACACACCTGTAATCCCAACATCTGGGAGGCTGAGGCAGGAGGACTGCTGCAATTTCGAAGCCAGCCAGGTTACACAGTGAGCTCAAGGCCAGTCTGAACTGCATAGTGGGACCCTTGCTCACCCCCCGCATCAAACCACAGAAAAACAAAAAAGACAATACCTCAGACCTCAATTTTCCACACCTACTGTAGTTTGTTTTTTGAATAAAAATCGATTTTTAAAAAAAGGACATCGGCAGCATCCCCGGGCTCACCAAGCCGGTCTGTTCCTGCGGGGCTCAGCCCCGAACTCCTGCCTCTGTTCCTGTGTGCTGCAGTGTGACTTCCAGGGGGTCACCAAATACTCCTGTTTGGGCCACAACGTTTCCAGTGGGCGCAGAGAGCCTGAAACCTTTCACACACACGCTGTGGACTTGAACAACAGAGACACACCTGTCCCTCCCCTCACGCCACCCGACCAGCCGTGCAGCCCCATGCCCTGGGCAGCCCGGCTCCGGGTTCTCCTTCTAGCTGCGGCAAGAGCATCTCGCTCAGGTTCCCTCTTTCCCGGGAGATGGTCAACCACGTGCCCACAGGAGACCCCAGGGTCTGTCTGTCTCCGAGACAGACGTGCGGTCCCGGTGGGACGAGCCCCACCCATCTGCCCGCACACGGGTCCTCTTTCTCGGGCCCCCCAGCCCAGAGGACGAATGGACCACTGTGGGGCGAGCGGCCGGACGAGAGACTGCTAACAAAAGTCCAGTGACTTGTGAGTAGCCACGGTGGCCGCAGCAAGGCGGAGGGCATTTCTGCTGCCGCGACACCAGCACTCAAGGCAAGACGGCCTGAGCCCAGCCCAGGGGACAGCACGGTGTCAGCACCCACCTGCCTGGGGAGCGGCACCCCGTCTGCAGTCTGCAGCTGCGATGCATGGTCACCAATCTGTGCTGGGCTGAGCGGAGAAGCCTCCCCCACTGGAAAGCCACAGCCTCGCTCCCTGTCCTCGTGCTCGGGTCCGTCGGCCTCGTGGGTCCCCTGGATTCCAAGCTCCCCGAGCCCAGGGAGGGTCTCTGCATGCTCCCCCTGAAAACAGCACATGACACCCAGTTTCGCCTGCAGCCTCCTGCTGGATGGCTTGATTTTCCTCTTTTTTTAAAAAAACAAGCTCTCACTATGTTGCCCATGATGGCCTTGAACTCCTGAGCTCAAGTGATCCTCCTGCCTCAGCCTCCTGACAAGCCGGGAGGGCTGGCTCCTGAGTTTTACTGTTTGAAGAAAGGTACCCACTTATAGACTCTCCAGTGCTTCCTTTCCTAGTCTCTTCCCCTACGGTGTCCACGTGGACATTTCACACACTGCATCTCCTCTGGCCGAACAGCACCGGGGCAGGGAGTGGGGCTCAGCTTGCTAAAAGCACTGACTTCTCATCGTACACCTCGTAAGTCAGTGTTGCTTATGGCTGCCATTTTATAAATTAAGAGGAGCAGAATCCCAGAGTACTGGTCAACAGGAAGCCTTACAGCTAGTTCTACCACCTAACGAGGACTTTTCGTGTTGTGGGTACTGGGAAACTGGCTGAATTAACTTTTAAAACTTTCTGCAACTTGAGGAAAGACAACTCCTTTCCCAGGAGGGCCAAAAACTGCACACATGGCCGCTGGAGTGAAAAGCAGACGAAAGCTCTCTGGCAGCTCGAAGGAAACGCACGGAGCCTGGGAGCCCGAGGCCGCCCTCACTTCAGCAATAAAACCCAATCGGAAGGTGAGCCACTGTGCCCTGCTGCTGTCACGCATCGGGAACGGACACACGGCACAGGAGCATGCAGGGAGGTCGGGGGGCTTGGGGGGACCCCGGGAGGCACCGGCATGTGACACGAGCACTGGGGCGAAGCGGGGATGAGGTGAAGGCTTTGGACACAGCAAGGCTGGAAAGGGCAGGGAAGGGCCTCGGGGCGATGACACCAACAAAGTGAGAAGCCAACGGCGAAGGCGCTGGCACCAGAAGGGCTCCACGGTGGAGTCAGGGGCCCGCGTGCCCTACAGCCAGGTCCCCAGCAGCGGAGGGGCTGTTTCTGTCGTGACTGGCCACACCACTGCATTTGTGGGTGTGGAGGTGCGTGGGGCGTCAAGGAGAAACCGGGTGCGGACGGCAGTGCTCGGGGGCCGCGTTACCTCGGCGCCGTCCTCCCCGCCGTCCCCGGTCTGCTTCGCCTGCCGCCAGTGTTTGAGCAGCCAGCGGAGCTTGACGTAGAAGAGGAAGACGCTCTGCCTCAGCGAGCCCAGCTCCTCCTGCAGCAGCGCCCGCTCCTCGGCCCAGGTGCGCGCGTGCAGCGTGCTCTGCAGCGCCAGGCTCTGAACCTCCAGCTCCTTCCAGCGCAGCGCGGACAAGTGCTCCTCTTCCATCTTGAACGGGAACAGAGAGGGTGACAAGTGGCCACTCCACCTGCAGCCCACGCCCAGCCGGGTCCCCCGCCCATGCACGGCCCTGGGGTGGGGCAACTCCACACCCAGAGGCGTCACAGCCACTCCCCCCAGCTGTCACCCTTCAGGACACTGGCTGACGGGGGACTCGAGGGCCAGGGAAGTAGGTGCCACCTCCCCAGCGCCCGGGCTCAGCGCACAGGTGTGTCCCACCATGAGGAAGTGGGAACTCCTGGCTCCCGTCTACTGAGCCCCTATCCCCACAGCCTCCGACAGCAGAGAAGGCGGGCTGACGGGAGGGCGGGAGGGGAAGACGGAGGGATGGGGGAGGCCCACGCCCCCAGCGTGGGGTGACCCATTTCCACACTTGGGACTCAACGCTCCCATCAGATCTGCATCTCTCCTGGGGAAAAAACCGCACTGGTGATAAAGAGGTATCTCCCACCTCAGTGTCACGTTCCGGCTTTTTGCTTTTCTTTGAAATAGGGGTCTTGCTATGCTGCTCAAGCTGGCCTCGAACTCTTGGACTCAAGTGGTCCTCCTGCCTCAGCCTCCGATGTAGCTGGGACTAGAGGTGTGCACCACCACGCCTGGCTAAGTTACTGCTGTTAAAACAGTTCAGTAGCCTTCCTTCACAAAACATTCGTACACCTCAACATTGATTAAGCAAAAGGGTGCAAATCAAATCTTGTTTTTCAGATAAGGTAGAAGAATGAATCCACAGTAGTTAAGCTGACACACAGGGTGGAAGGCTTCTGTTTCACACAGGGCAGGCGGGGCTTGAGCGCGGGCTCCTAATCCTCGTCACCCCCTCTCCTGACTTCAGGCACCCACTTGAGCTGAAGCCCTGGGCAGTGACTTCCCCCTTGGGTACTGGATTAACTCGCAGGCACACTGGGATAGGGACACTGGCTGCCCGAGGTGACACCAGTGGCTGGTGACAATGAAGGCCAGTGAGTGGGGTGTGGTGGCGCACACCTAGTATCCCAGCACTCGGGAGGCTGAGGCAGGAGGATCGTTGTGAATTTGAGACCAGCCTGGGCTACAAAGTGAGCTCAAGGCCAGCCTGAACTGCACAGTGAGACCCTGTCTCAGAAAGACCCCCTCGCTAAAAAAAGAAAAGGCCATCAAGAACATAGCAGAGGGCTCTGGGGACGCGCTGGGCACTGTGCAGTGCCATGGCAGCCGTGTGACACCTGCCCAGTGTCAAGCTTCTGGAGGACAGTGGTGATGCTGTCCGTGTGTCAGCAGCTCTCTGGGGCCCACACTGCTCTTCCCCAGGGACACTGGGGCAGGACGGGATGGGCAGCTGGATGCGTGGAAACCCGGGGTCACCGCACCTTGCTGGCTGTCATGTCCAGAAAGCCTCAGCTGCCTCAGGTGACACGAAGACAACCCAGCAACATTGTGGGACGGGGGGCCCCTCACCTGCAGTACCCAGCACCCTCTGCCCTTTCCACTCCTGCAGTTCCTGACCTCCATGTGTGACCCAGCCTCGGGGCTGCCCTGGGGACAGCAGGGGACACCGACCCTTGTGCGCTGAGCAGCCTGTAGGGCTGAAGTCCTTTCCTCCATACACCCCTTCCTCGGGACTCCAAGCTCCAGGCACCCTGGGACCCCTACTTCTGAGCAGCCTCTCCAGCAATGAACTCACCGCTAGACCGTGTGTGGGTAATGCCTGAATATTTTTTAATTAGTTAGGAATTTGTCTTCTGCGTAACACGCAGTGACTCCCTCTGCTGATGACAGTCTTGACCTCCAAGTGCACGTCTGCAAAGGGCTGTGCGTCCCCCAGGAGAGGCGGGGCAGCGCTCAGTCCCTAATCAGGCTGTGACCCACTTAGACCCTGGCGGCCTCGGCCACACGCTCCTCGCAGCGCCAATCCCTGGCACGTTTTATGAGAGCGCGGCTGCTGTGTTTGCCTTTGAACACATGGCAATCTTTCAAGAGCAAACAGAGGGACAATGAGGTGCTGCAGCAGAGACGAACCTGGGTCTGTCCACAACTGAAATCAGATGCTGGGCCCCTGCACCCACAAACCTCCCGCCCTGGGAGCCCCAGGAACCGTCGGTGGTGGACAGCGGACGATCAGCCAGCTACCGGTTATGCTGGGGCCTGGAGCAGCGAGAAGCTCCTCTGGCCTCTGCTCCAGCAGTGGCAGTGTTTTGAAGACAGTTTTGGGGGAACTGACGCTGCCGTCAGAAAATTCACCTGGTGCGACCACCGTGGCGATGCTCGCACTGCCCGTCCGCCTGGACTGAAGGCCCCTGCTTCGTCAGCTTCCGCTGGCCCCGCTACAGCGACTGCGACATGCAATTGCCCGTGCCCACAGGGCAGCTTTCTGCGGTTTCAGCCACCTGTGGTCACGCATGACCCCACGTATCAAAGCAGAGATGCCCAAAACAGCCAACTTGTGAGCTTTTAAATAATTTTCTAGCATGGTAAAGGCTCTGCTACGCCATGGCTGTGCCTGTTCGGTGCTATGTTGTAAGTTCGCTCTATTATATGTACAGTGGAGGAAAAATCAGTGCGTGCAGGTCTGGGCACTGTGTGGCTTCAGACATCTGCAGAACGTCCCCTGCAGGTAAAGGGACACACCCGAGAGGGCCATGGGACCCCACGTGCCTGCTGGCCTGTGCCTGGTGACACAGCTTCCTGCTTTCCCCTGGGACTGGGGACTGAACCGGGGGCCTTCACACTGAGCTCTATCCACACCCCACTTTTGGAGATAGGGTTTCGCTAAGTCACTAAGCTGTGCGGGCTGGGCTGGAGGCTGGGTTCCTCCTGCCCGTCGGCCTCCCTCACCGGCACGTGCTGCCATGCCCAGGGCAGACGGGGCTCTGTGGCCCCACGAAGGGCCGTGCCGGGCACTGTGTGCGTATTTACCTTGCGGATCTTGTCTGTCAGTGTCTCTGTCTCCTCTTGCCGTAGTCTGGTCACCTGCGCGAGCTGGCCCTGAAGCTCCGCTACCGACACCCTCTGCTCAGGGAGAACGGGAGGGTCCCTGAGCTACCGGTGGGACAAAGGCAGGGCTTTAGTGGCAATGAGAACGCTGCCCCCGGAGACAACGCAGGACAGACACCGGCACACCCAGAGACATACACGGAGCGACACGCATGGGCTGCAGCAGTGGAGTGACCGCGGCGATGTCCCAGGAGCCTGTGACTGGGTGATGGTGACGTCACTCACCCTCCACCTCACCCAGGAGGCAAGGTGGGTGCACGGGGACTGGCACCTGGTGCCACCAGCACACCCACATGGCCACCCGAGAAGGGGCCAGAGCATGCGACAGGCCCCTGCCACCACGGTGGCACCAGGCGGCTCTGACACACACTAGGTGTAGGAACCCTGGTGTGACGCCTAGGCCGAGTGCACGTATCCGCCCTTAGATTCACCCCGAGCCTTGCGGACTCTTGGACTGCACAGCCCATGTGTCTGGACGCTTGTCCTGGTGAGCGGTCCCTGTCCCAACCCCAGCAGGGTGGCCCCACTGCTCTGGTAACAGAGCTGGCCCCTGCCCTCAAGTCCTACAGTGGCAACACTGCCCGGGAGGACCTTGTGGAGACCTACTTATCTATCACACAAGAAGATCTACAGCGAGCTGGTTGCCACAGCCGCGTTGAAAGTAGGTCAAGGAACCTGTATGATTATTCTCTGTAGTACGCTCCATCTTTTGTGTCCAAATGGACCCAGGACAGAGGTCACAGTCATTACTTTCAAAATACAGTGTTTTTTAGAGGCAGAAACACGGTCACACTAAAAACCTCAGGCACTGTTAAAGTTTAACGTGACATCTTACTTGCTGGGTTGTGCCACGTGAACACAGGTGATTCACAGCACTGGGAGCCGCAGGGGATGGTTGCCATAGAAACGCATCACTCCACCGGCTCGCTGTGCTCCCCTCTAACCCATCTGTTGAATTTCCCCGAGGTCACCCCTCGTCCTGGATTGATGGGACTGACGCTGCCACGAGCAAGGATCAGAAACCGGCGGCAGGAAGCGCAGGAAAGCTTCCTCGCTGATTATGGGAAGGACGCACCAGAGCCTGAGACACACCAGAACATGTCGGCTTCGGGTAAAACTTTCGAAAGCTAGAGATTCAAACTCATCCTATTCTAAGAAACTCAAGAGCTTCTGAGACCATTAAGCACTTCTTTGACTCCCTGGATGCGAAGAGAGTGCTACAGTCTTCTACACGTGGGATCGCTTTGAAAACAGGTGTTTGTCTGCATGCTGAATTTACCCTGATGACCAATTGTTCACCTCCGAAAGGCCTAGCTGATGATGTTTTAAATGTGTGCAGGCTCCCTTCAGAACGTAATATTAAATGAAGTAAATCAGTCATGCTGGTTTAAATTTTATATGGTTTCTCTTATGGGAGAAACTCAAAGTATAAATAAAAGACCAAAATAAAAGACAGAGGATAGGAGATGGAGAGAGATCTACACGTGAGGAGCGAGAGACCGGGCGAGGGGAGAGGTAGAGGCCCCGTGACCAGCTAAGTGGTGTCACCAGCTCCCCCCTGCAGACTCGTGAAAACCAGAAGGGACGCGCGCTGTTGGGACAGAAACTTCCTCACCACGCGTGCCTGCTGCTCGTAGCTCTGGACGCACTGACCAGACAGGTGCTAGCTGGTAATCCGCTTATCTGAGGCTCTGAGCATTCGACCCTGCTGTCTGCTGGCTCCAGCTGCTGGCGGCTGCTGGGTGGGGGTGTGTCTGAGGTCAGGCTGTCCGCCCACCTTCAGCAAGCAGTCGGTTTTCTAGGTCTCAACTCTGCTTCGACTGAGAACACGCCCCACCTTGGGTTTGGAGGCAGCTATGTGACATGAAGTCCGGGTCAGGGGACTCACGGGCCCACCTGGTGTCCAGTGCAAACCTAAGGCCTCGAGGACGGCCGTGGTTCCGTCCCCTCCAGCACAGGGACCATGCCACGTGGCCAGGGTCCTGGTGCCGCTCTGCCAGCCGCAGCCAGCGGCAAATGCCTCTCCTGTTTGTCGCTTTCCTTCCCCACTGGTGCTGGGCCCAAGTCCCCGTCTCCTGTCCCTCGACACCACCAAAGCCTGGGATTTCTGGTTATTAATGCTGCCACCACCCGCACTCTACCCCAGCAGCCAGGGACGGCCAATGTCTTCAATCTGCATAAACCCCAGCCCTCGGAGATCTCCCTGCCTGAGCTCTGAGATGAAAGGGTGTTTTATATTTCAGGCAGCATTTCATTCAGCAGATACTGAGCGAGCCAGGCTCTGGCCAGGCACTGGGTGAGGACAGTAATGAAACTGCCCAGCCCTGCCCAGGGCTGCTACCTGCAGGCTGGGTGCTTTCGCTGAATCTTTTCAGGGGCCCTTCTAGCTGTGCTTTCCAGTCACATGTCACTCTGCAGATACGGACTGGGAAGAGTCTTCACGTTTTAATGCATTGGCGACCAGTCAAAGTTTTCTATCAATGGGTGTCAAAACACATGTTCTCATAAAGCTCACTGTTTAGGAAAAGCAAAGAGCAACTGACTTAGTTTTTGCATAGAGGCTGCAGGTCCCTTAACCAAAGTGCTCAGAACAGGAACTGCTCTGGGTTCTGGACTATTTGCATATGCAAATGAGAGACTGGGGGAATGGGACCCAAGTCTGAACACAAAATCCATTTATGTTTGTTTGCTTGTTCGTTTGGCACTGGGGATCAAACTCACAACCTCACCCCAAAATCCATTTACATTCTGTATACACCGTACACACTCAGGCTGCAGGTAACTTTGCAATGTTCTACTCATTCTGTGCATGAAACAAAGTTTCACAGTGTTGAACTTTCCGCTTACAAAGTTCTGCCTAAGGGTTTTGAAGGATTTCTGATTTCGGGTTAGAGATGCCCAAACTGCTTTCATACTAATACATACTTGAATTTTTCTACTCTAAATGAACAGCGAAGGCTCACACTTCAGCATCGTTTGCTCTGTGAGAACCACACAGAGGAGGCGCCCGGGGAGAGCCCCGCGCGGAGCCAGGAGGGGCCGCACCAGGGATCCTGGCACCCCATGGGGCCCGGCGCCAGCTGCCGATCTCCCGGACCCTCACTGTCCTCCAGGGTCCACATTTTTAACACAGCGGTAAAACTCCTGTGCCAACCACTCCTCACTCGCCGGGACGCCCGCGTCACTCCAGTGTTACAACGGACACAACACAGACACACAGCAGCGAAAGGTCCGGTCTGGAATGACCCTACCGCCACACAACCGCCACAACTGCATCCACTGGGGACGCTGTCACACGAAACACACACTTCCCTTCCCACCACATCCCCCAGGACAGGACAGTGAGCGTGGCCCCTCATTTCCCCGAGATGCCGACTAAGCTATGCGTGCGTGCACCCAGGCTGTTCTCGAAGGCACTTGTCCACAAACGCCACCCACTCCCCTGGCTGTTGGGGCATGTCTTCACACCCTGCAACCCCCCACCCACGCCCCAAGGCTGCGGCCCACGCTGGTCATTCCCTGACCTCGCCAGAGAAGGCGGCTCCTGACCCCTGGCCACGAAGCGGACCAGGCCACTTTCTCTGCAAGCCCAGAGCAAGGCCGCATAGTGGTCACTGCAATGCCCGGCAGGACTGCTGGTTCAGGACCCTGCAGTCCCTGCTCTACCGAGACTCTGCTTCCGGTACATTCCACCTTGTCCTGGCCCAGGCCACCACCACCTCCTTCAAAAGTGGCACAGGTGGGTCACACGTGTGGACAAATGCCCGGGGTTGCGAGGGGGCCGGCAGGGGTCTGCGCGTCTGCGGTGAGGGGTGAAAGGCAGCAAGAGGGACAGAGATCTCTGACGCAGAAACCCAACCTTCTGGACCCCGGCTTGGCTTCGCCTCTACATGAAATTCGACCGGCGTCCACACCGGGCCGCTTCTCACTCTGAACTATTTTTAAGGTGCCTGCACATTCCTCACGGAATACTCGAGCGCAGCTTGTTCCGGACAAATGTGAACCTCTCAGCTGATCCCAAGGGACGCAGGCAGAGCCGGGCATGGCGTGGGCACTGTGCCAGCGTCTAGGGAGGGGCAGGCACCACGGACACTTGTTCCTGGGCCCAGTTTACTTTGCAGGCAGCAGATTTCTGCACAGGTGCAGGGATGGGTTGGCGGGGCCCAGAGGATCCCGGCCGTTTGGAGGAAGCGGTGCTGCGGTACCTTTCCTGGCCCAGGGCCGGGGAAGGGTGGCCCCTGGGCAGCAGATTGGAAATGGGTCATGTGTAAGAGTGGGCCTTCCCTTTCTCTCCGTCACGATGTCTGCTATCAGTGCTGCCACTGGCACTACCATCGCAGCAGTCATCGTGTTAAGTTGGCCAGTATGCCTCAAGCTTCCAAATGATTTGACTTTTATCTCCTGCCACGAAAAACAAAAAGTTTCAAGGCGAAATCATGGAAGGTGTTTTGCAAACGGAAACTGAGAAACTGGTGCTGTTCAGAGTGTCTTCTTCACTTACGCCACTGACGCCGGGCCCCGCCTGGCCGGCCCCTCCGGCACCACTGCCCCTGCTGTCCCGTTCACCCCGCTTTACACACACGTGGTGCTTTTTAAACTCTTTCCTGGTCCGTCAGGTCCTTGGGCCTGAAAACTGCATTCAACACGCAAGTCCAGCGTGGGCGCCGTCTTCACCCCGCTCAGCAGTGGGAAAACCGGCCAGAGACTCCGGGAGGAGCGGAGCTGCAGCCTGGAGCTCAGTGTGCGGTGCAACCGCAGGCGGGACACACGTCTTCCTGAGGTCTCCACCGCCCCGGATACAGGCCACGTGTGCCGTGGGCAACGTGCATCCTCGTGGGCGAGACTCGCCCTAGAGAAGACGCTGTGCGCGTGCCTGGCGGGCGAGCGAAGGTGCTTCCCGTGAGGTTCCGCAGTCAGGAGGTGCCGCCTCGCTAAGCTGAAGGTTCCTCAGATCTCTGCTTTTCCGTTTTACTTCTGGTATCAACCAAGGACTGCCTGACTGGTGGTTCTGGAGAGGAGCACACCGGAGGCCATGAGCTCCACGGACGTCCGATGCCGTGCCCAGAGTACGCGTCTGGGCACCCTGGACGCTGTGGCTCCCTTCGCGGTCCCGCCTGCTCCCTGAAGCCTGGGGCCAGCATGCTCAGTCCGGGCCTGCAGGGCACCTCTGGTCACACCCGTGGGAGCTCGTGCCACCCCGGGGGGCGAGGACTCAGCCGCTGCTTGCCTAGGTGGGCCTGGCTCTCCGGTAGCAAGGATGAGGGGCTGCTCAAGGTGCTCCTGGACGCTTGTCTTTCCTGGAACTTTTCACGGTGAATTTCATGTTCTCACACATGTGCAGTCACAAAGGAAGAGGGTGACACAGCCCCAGGTTTCAGCTGCGTGGCTCTCCGGGCAGCCCCCCACCCCGCTGCCCACCCCCCACTCTGCAGGCCCGGGCTCCACTTCCTAGCCCACCTGCCTGGCTTTGCTGCAGGGTGAGCATCTGTTCCCTTCGGCTGTGACAGCCTCACCTGTCCCTCCCCCCATGCCCTGGCACTGAGTGCTGATGGGCTGCGTCCCTCTCAGGACAGCCTGCCGCTCTCGCCCTGCCAGGAACCTGAGGGATGAGCGGGTGGCAGCCAGGGCTCACTCCTTGGGGACACCGTTCTCATCTGCGTGGGGTTATCCGTGTCTCCTCTTATGGGATGGGGACCACTGCAGAACAACGCAGGTCCCCACCAGGTGGCCGCCATGCAGTGGAGACCGCAGCCCAGTCACGGGTGGGGAGTGGATATCTGACTGTGCCACCAGACTAGAGCAGCGTCCCCAGGGCCCACAGGGAGGGTCACACGAGACACGGGATGAAGAACCACGGAGGAGCATTTCTCCTGGACTAGGAAAGAAACCCGCCTGGCCTGTCTCCCTGATTTCTCCCAGATCTGCCCCACACACCGTCACACCTCCAGGCACCCATGGGTGCCACCCACGGGCACACGACACATTCCTGACAGGTGCATGCCCCTGGCACCGTGTCCCCCTGCCCTGCTCCCCGAGTCCGTCACAGGTGGGAAGTCGCACAGCAGCCACAGAGCCCAGGGCGCCAGCTCACTGACCTCGGGACTGGGGCAGCTCTGGCTCCCTGGCTGGTGGCTTCCGGCGTCCCCGTCAGCCCGGCGGTGCAGCTCCTGCACAGTGCAGAGGCGCAGGCCGTCGCGCTCGTCCCCTGGGTCTGGCCCCAGCTGCCACTCCGGCTGATCTCTCGCTCTGGACTGTGAGGTGCAGGGGCGGGCAATTTGTTTCATTATTATTATTATTACTACTAACTTTAAACGAAAAACAAACAGCAAGGGACCAGGGGTTGGGGTTGGGGGTCAAGAAGACAGAAACGGACAAAGTAGGTGACTGGAAAAAACTACCGGACAAGAAAAGTGTACACAGAGACACCAGCCTGGACACAGTGGCGTGAGAGCGGAGAGAGAGGCAGACGTGCGGAAGGGCTGGAGGCAGAGAGGAAGAGGCCAAGGGTGCAGACCGGGCAACAGGGCACATGCAACAGGCACGCAGGTCACACTCAACCGCAAGCAGACGGCCACGCGGGACACGAGGACGGGGCTCTTCCTTCCTTACGTGCGGGCTGAGCAGCGCAAGCCCCATCTGGGCACAGAGGGCCACGCGCCCGGGCCAGGCCAGGACATGGCCCTAGCAGTCCAGGCAGCGGCAGCAGCGGCTTTCCAGCAAAACGGGCTTCTCGCTCTCTCTTTCTCTTGGAGGGACTCCTGTCCCCGCTTCTAATCTCCAGTGGCAGTGATTGGCACAGGCCCCCTAGGGCTGCTCTGAGCCATACTGCACTCCTCGGGCCCTAAACCGAGGCCGTGCGCTCTGCAGTGAGTCTGCCGCCCAGCCCGACTGTGAGGGGCGGGCACCTGTCTTAAAGGCCTCATTGCTTCTTCGCCGGGGCGGCTGGTTGTTTGTGGCCAGGCCGGGCCATGCAGATCCCTGGGGCCACAACGGGCCGAGCTTTGTGTCTCAAGAGGCCGCGGAACCACTGAGCAGCAGCGTGGTTAGAAACGACACAGGAGGACGGAGGAAGAAACACGAAATAAAAGAGAACTCAAAAGCAAAACGGGAACCCAACCAAGAGCAAGGATTTGGTTGGCGCCGGAGGCTTTAGTACAATGCAGGTCTGAGGTCAGAGCCAGGCAGCCGTGAGCAGAGACAGCCCCAGAGCAGCCAGGCCAGCCAGGAGGAGGAGGAGGAGGAGTGGGGCGGAGCAGGGCGGTGCGGCCAGGAGCCCCCTTACCTGCAGGTCCAGGCCCAGCTCCTTCCCCAGGTTCCCCACGGGGGAGTCCCGGGACACGGAGGTCACGGAGGACAGGAAGCTGGACGACTCTGTGAGGTGGGGCAGGGGCGACAGGCCGTCCCCCAGGCGGGCCACCTGCTCCAGGAAGGCCTGCAGCTCCTTCTGGAAGGCCTTCATCTTCCGGTTGATGGACCCCAGCAGGGGAGGCTCGTCCTGGCCCCCCCGGCCCCTCTCGCCCTCAGCCCGGAGCCCGGGCGAGTCCCGCAGGAAGCTGTCGGTGTCCGAGATGAGGTGCTCAACGCTGCGCTCCAGCCGCTGGGCCTCACGCTTCAGGGTCCCCAGGCGCTCGGCATCCTCGGGCGCTCTCAGCTCCGCCAGGCCGGGCTCGTGGGCCTCCGACGGCTTCCCGCTCCCAAAGCCTGACGACGTCTTCTCGAACATCTCATCCGAGTCGCTCTCCCCGCCGACAGGGCCCTCCCGCTTGGGCTGGCCGGGGCGGCCGTCCTCCGCATCACTCTCCTTCCGGCCCGTGTCGCTCTCGACGTCGCTGTCTCGGGGGCTCGGGGCCTGTAGCCCGAGGTGGGCGTCGGACAGCAGCGCGTGGTTCTCGCTCTGCAGCTTGAGCACTGCCCCGCTCAGCTCGCTGATCTGCAGCCGGGCGGAGCGCAGCTCCTCCTGCAGCGGGGCCGTGCCACCCTTCCCCACGCCATCCCTCAGCCACCCCGGCTCCTGGCAGGGCTCAAACTTGAACTTGCTCAGCTCGTGGGTCAGCTGCTGGTTGTGGGCCTCGATCTCGGAGATGGACCTGCGCAGCAGCGTGGCCTCCTCTTCCACAAACTGCAGGTGCCGGCGCAGCTCGGAGCAGGACTCCAGGGAGTCCCCGAAGGGTGAGGTTGGGACGCTGGGCACACGGTCCCGGCCAGCTCCTTCCTGCTCGTGCTGGACCCGCATGTCCTCCATCTCCGCCTTGAGGCCGCGGTTCTCCACCTCCAGCTCCACGATCTTGCGGCCCAGGATGTTGGCTTCCTCCTCCACCAGCTTGAGCCGCAGCTTCAGCTCAGCCTCGCGCGTGCTGGGGGGCCCGCCGGCCTCCCCCACGGGCAGGGGGCTGTCCACGTCCCCATACAGGGACTTATACTTCTGCAGCTCCTGCTCCAGCTCGTCCTTTTCCCTGTCCAGCTTGGCCATCTTCTTGCGCATCAGGGAGGCCTCCTCTTTGGCAAACTGAAGCTGGCACTTCAGGTCGGCACTGTCATCCTGCCAGGAGAGAACAGCCCGGGAGACGCGTTACTCGAAAATACCAAATGCTTGTGTTTCTGACGTTCCCCTCACACCTCGCCCCCAGTACGCACACACAAACGCAAACATCGATCTTGTACTGTTGCAAAGTTCTGCAGGGTCCGACAGAGCGGCGGCGCCAGGGGCTCTGTGGAGGGGCCTGGGAAAGGACTGCCACTTGGTGCTTTATCACAGAAACACGAGAGACTAAGCCATTAGTTTTGGAAAAGAGCATGCACGTGAAAGCCACCACACAGGCTACACGTGGAGGAAAGACAACGAAACGAAACCCAACGCCCACAGGTACTGCGGTGACCCTGAGTGACAGTGCGGATCCAAACTGGTTCGTCACCAGCACGCACTAGAGAGACAACAGGACCCCTTGGCCAAGTCCAGTGCAGCCAGCAGTCGGGGCCACACCTCCAGGACTCCATCAGGACAGCAACAGGAGGCCCGGCAGTTCCCAGTCTGAGCCCAGCCACCCAGCGACGGGGGAGGTCCCCGAGACCGGGCATCTCAAGGACGACGTGGGGACAACACGGTAAGATAAGGGGCAGCGGCGGGCTTCAGAAGCCCAGTGTGGGTCAGTCCTGAGTGCTGGCAGGGGGCGCTCGCTGGTACACAAAGCTGGATGCCCGGCTCTTCCAGCCACTGGCCAGCAAGGGCCCTTCAGAGCCTCTGGCGCTGTTCCTCTTCCCCAGCTGCTGTGACACAGCCGGGAAACTCGAGGCCCAGGGCTACGTGCTGGACAGGAGAGTGGCCCTACGCAGAAGCCCCATGGGGGGTGCCACAGGGCTGGGGAGGATTCCCAAGGCAGGCCGAGTCCCTGGGAGGAGAGAAGGAGCTTTCTGGGCCAAGCGGGCTGGTCAGCACTGCCCCTCCCACACAACCTTCCAGCCTGACACGGTGCGGATTCCGTCCTGGCCATAGAAAGCAACCTACGACTCACACTCAGCAAATGGGGATGGACAGCAGCCACTGGGCAGCCACGCCTCCATCACCCCCCCAGAAGGCTGCTGAGAAGTACGAAGAAGTAGCGAGGGCATCCCCACTGCGGGAAACTCACCAGCGGCTCTGAGACAGCCACCCGAGAGCAGCCCTGGAGCAAGCCAACCCTGCGGGAGGGGAGGACCCAGCACCTGCGGGCGCCTTCTGGCTCTCCACTCTCAGCGCAAAACCACAGAGGGGAAAGACGCAGCACGGAACACTCCAGCAAAGGCCCCGACCAAGCACACGGCTGGGGCAAAGTGGACAGCGTGCCCCATGACCACTGTGCAGGACGACGTCTCCACTGCCGCCCCCAGGCCAGGCTTGGGGCGGACACGCTGCCCAGCACCCCAGCTCTGCTCCTCACCATCTAGGGTCTTAGGGAACCTGCTTCCTGGTGTCTAAATCAAGATCCTCACTGAACCCAAGGTCGGTGGGAAGGTCACTGGAATCACACACAGCGGGACGAGTTGTGACAGTGAATCCCCAAACCCTACCGCCCTGGAACCAGGCTTCTCTGCCTGAACGCAGTTAACACCGCAGAAAGAAGTCGGTGACACTTTCACTTTCCTCGGTGTATGAGGAATAATCCAAAAACGTCACTCATCACATTAAGGATTTGGTTTGGGTTTGGCTCGGCAAACATAAGGGTTTCTGGGAGAATCTGGGACAGACGGTGCCGGCCCTACTCAACCACTGGGCAGAACAGTTACCACTGAAGCTAGGGTGGCAACCTTCCTAGGCAAAGGCCAACGGAGATCACCGGAGCCGCAGAAGGCATGCATTTGGTGTACCCCAATACTGAAGGAAAGTGTGCTTGCTCATTGGTTTCTTCATCCATTCTTACAGCAAATGTTTACTGTGTGCCAGAGACTAGCATCTGCTGTTTCTCAGAACTTTCTAAAGTAGCACAATCAAAAGCACCTTTCTAACTTTTTGTAAAACAAAGATGTGCAAGGAATCCAAACACACTGACGGGTCTCTGTGGTTCCAATGAAGCAATGGAGGTCACAGGAAGCTAAAATGTACCCATCTCAGTTGAGACAGGTGGCAGGGACTTTGTAAATGAACTTGTTGGGACCCTCCGTCCCCAGCAGCCAGCATTTGTGCATTGGCCAGAATCACCTGTGGGCCCCCTCTGCCTCCGAAGCAGAGAAGTCCGGGCAGCAGGAGGCAGTGACGCAGTGGAGGCTGCCCAGGAGGTGTGGGCAGGGCAGGGTCAAGTTCTCGCCTGGAACCAGGAGACCAGACTGGCAGAACCGGGGTGGAGGGACTCTGAGAGGACTGGGACACGGAGTGTCTTGTCCCGGGGGGCCATCCAAACACCCTGCCTCTCGACCGGACCTGCCCTGTTCACCCGCACCCGAGCCTGACGGCCACCAGCACCGTTCCATCCCAGGAGCCCAGACTGAGGCCGCAGAAGCACACAGCTCCACGCACACCTGGGGAGTGACGGAGTCACAGATTACCTGAGAGTGACGGGAGGTCCACAGTCTTCCGGCTCCCTAAAGAAAGAAGCTACGTGGGGAGCAGGAGCACCAGGGGGTGACTAAGCATTCTGTCCCTGCTACTCACACCTGTGCATGCACTGTGCAGCCGCCACCAGGGCTGAAGCGGAGCTGGGGACCCTGGGGAGCACACGTGGGGAGGGGGCGGCCTCCTCCCTGAGGGCCACTGTGCCTGGGCCGTGGAGGAGCCGAGTGTGGCCTGTCCACTCCCAAGAAAATGGGGGAGTTACAGCCGTGGCTCGGCTGGCAGGAGGCTGGACAGCTGTCTCATCGCATAACCAACTAGCCAGCTGTGGCTCACACCTCTGATCACACTGCTCACGAGGCTGAGGCAGGAGAATTGCAGCGAGTCTGAGGCCAGCCTGGGTGACATAGAGAGTTTAAGGCTCGCCTGAACTACATGGTGAGACCCTGTCTCAAAAAACAAATAAAAGACTTTGGAACCTGCCCGGATGCCACAGAAGGCCCAGGCTGAGGCCTAAGTGCAGGGTAC